>JAOTRR010000031.1:15246172-15261109 GCA_028570945.1 Gogo arcuatus
AACCGGAGCACCCGGAGGAAACCCACACAGACATGAGGAGAACATGCAAACTCCATACAGGAAGGCCCCAGTTGGCCGTGAGGTTCAAACCCCAAACCTTCTTGCTGTGAGGCGACAGTGATAACCATGGCATCACCCTATATTTTATATATTCTATTATTATTATTATTATTATTATTATTATTATTATTATTGGTTCACTGTAACCTTATATTATTTCTCTCTTAGCTCTCAATAATCTTTAGATTCATACTAATCATTATGTTTTCAAGTTTCCTCTGTTCAGCATTTTGTTCAATGAAAGTTGGTTTAAATGTGCCATATGAATAAATTTGACTTGACTATCCCAGGAACACCAGTCATGAGGTGGGAAGACACCCTGGATGGGATGCCAGTCCATCACAATACAGTGTATTGATGTTTTTAATCTATTAACCAAAAATAATATACCAAAAGATGCTTTTAAATGTTGGATGAGTAAACTTCTCCATTAAGCTATGTTTTGTACTTTTCTTTTTATTGTAGAAGTGTTTGTTTCTATCTGACCTTTACTTTCCTAAGAATGTTCAGGTCTTGTGGAAAGAGAATTTCAAAGTAAATCGAAAATAGTGGTGGTCATGTCTGTTTTTGAATAATGTCTCCTAAATGTAATAGGAAGTATGATTGTTGTAGTTTTAAAAAGTCAGAAATAAGACACACTGGGGTTTTTTTTTTGATAAAAATGTTTATCTTTAGATGACAGAGAGTACTGCTCAGATCATTGCACAATAAAAAGGTATAATACAGTGTAGAAAGTGTATATCCATTTAAATACCTCCCTTGCATTACATCTGAGCCATATCAAAGAACTCAAGACAAAATTATTGCAAACAATTTGCTTTAAGAAATAAAGAAGAAAAGCGTCAACTTTCTTCCACAAAAGAATGAAGAGAATGCTTAGATTAATTATTTAAGAATACTAGGTTGCTTGAAAGCTGTAGTTTCCATATCACCAAGTAATTCAAATAATTTAAGCATGTACACACCAAATCCTTTTACTCATTTCTATCATTTGTTCATTCATTCTTTTTAAAAAAATCTCAATGCTTTTTTTTTCTTAAATTGTTTTTTCAAAAGTCATGGCGCTGGTTTAAAAAAAATAAAAGATACTATTTTCAGAGCCATGTAAATTGACTGAACATTAACTGTCCAGTATTTAAATATACCATTAAATGCCATTAAAATATTCTACCAGCCATGATTTTTGCTTACACCTAAGTTGCTTGAGCTATGATCACAAAGATACAGATAAAATATTGCATTAGACAATGAATAAGTTGATCTACAAAGAGGAAAACCCAGACGGCCCATCGCAGTCCAGTGCAGGTAGATATTCTACAAATTTTAAAGCTCAAATATCAAAAACCTCAAAACATTCATGTATTTTTCCAATAACATGCAATAGTTTCACTTTCTGAATCAATTCAGGATTCAAAAATTGAGAAAACTGACAAATGATCAGTGGTCAAAAGCATCATTAAGAATTCATTATTTGTATTCATATGTTCATGAAATTGGATATAAATAAGAGTCAGAATGAGCAGAATTGAATGTTTCATAATTAAACAGAATAAGATAAATGCGTACCTCGAATACATAGTCTGTATGGGTGTTCCTGTCACAGTGGGCACTTTCCAGTCCCTTAAATTTGTGCATAAATTCATGGACCAGTAAAGAGATTTATTTTTAATAAATCAAAATGCTATTGCATCTTTTATTAGAATGTCCTTGTTGGGATCATGTCTGAGTTTGTAAATCATTACAATTTTGTGTTAAACATAACCTCTTATAGGTGTATTTTCATGGTATGTTAAAATTTTGAAAAAAAAATTTAATTAAAAAAACACGTATTTGTATTATTACAAATAGTGCAGCTGGTGTATTTGTATAATAATACATATGGAATATGCTGTTGTTACTGACACACCAACCACCAACTGCATTTATTGTCTTAGAATAATGCCAATATAGGAACAGTTCAGATTTCGATAGATAGATATATGAAAATACTCCAATACAGGAAGCTGTTTCTATATCAGCTCTATTAATCTGGGATAAATATCATATCACCTCCTCAAGAAATATTACATCTCATTATTTATGGTTGCAAATCCATTATTCTGTATACTAATATGTCAATTATATATTTATTTATTTTTTTAAGTATAGTTTCTTTTGTATTTAAAGCTAATTTCTGCAAGTAACACATTTGTTTGTATAGTCTTTTAAGATACTTTTTGTATCTTACAAAAAAAATTGTAGGGTTGTTTTTGTTTTTTTTGTGTTTTTTTTAATGTCCTGTACATAGACCATTAATTATTTCTAATCAGTTGGTATTCGGACAATGCAACTTATGAGTAACTAAGAAAATAGTTTTTTAGTGATGGCACCAATCCAATACCCATCAATATTCATCTGATACCATAAAACAATAGTGAATCAGATATCAGATTCTGTAGCAAGGATTGGAATTAGATTTGGGGGGAAAATTGGAACTGGAAATGTTTACATATATATATATATTTTAAAAAAACTTTACTGTTTTTTTTTTTGTTAGGGTTGATTTTTATTATATTTATAGTTTGTACTTATTATATTCACTGCAAATATGACATCTTAGCAAGTGAACATATCTTGAATCTAGTCAAATCTATCTACTATTTCCTATTATAGGATTACAATAAAACAAATATAAGCTTATTAAGCCTATTTCTAGACATATTTTACTATTTTTAATTTAAGCTTTACATTTTCTTCTTTCTAGAAACAAATGCTTAAAATTAGCAAAATAATCTGCCAATAGAACAAGAACATTTAAAGCTTAAAATAGTAAAATACAGTACGTCTACAGTAGGTTTAATAATCTTATATGAAATGCTAGATGATTTTGACTATATTCAAGATATTTTACCTTGCTAAGTCAGTTTTGCAGTGTGTACAGTGTAAGTGGCTTTCACGTGAAAGAGTTTAACTGTGAAATGCCTCAGTTAAAAAACAAAAAATAAAACATTTTAATGCGTAGCAGTTTTTAAAGAAATTAATATCAGATGGGTATCAGTATTGGTTGATGCTCATGGTTTGAGTATTGGTATTAGAAAAGAGAAAGTGCTATCATCTCTAATTTATTTTGTTCTGCACCAAAAAGGCTCTTGAGTGATACTAATATCCCATGGCGTTTATAGAAGTTGTTATGAAAGTAAGACCCTGTCTCCTAGAGAAGGTGAAATATAATCAGGGACTACACTGGCTCTGTATCAGTTATTCCCAACAAGGACTTTTTAATTAAATAACTCTATATTTATGGTTAAAAGTGCCCACGGCTCTAGAATCACCCATATGCAGCATTTCTTTCATATAAAGGTCTCTTTACTGAACACAAATCTAGAGGAACCGTATCAACGCTGAAAGGTAAACCAGATCACGTTTATGCTAAAATAAACCCTATCCAAAAACACTCTGGCTTTCCCATAAGACAAATGATAGAAAAGAATGAGGAAAATGACAAAGCTTACCATATATCTATAATGATTTACATTGTCCTTCACATGCACACTGCCTGTGCCACAGCTAAGGGTCACAAAATGCTATTATTAAATTGCTTCATGTCCAAATTACATAATGAATGTGTGAGTGAATTCTTACTTAAGACATTGAGATGAATTTGATTATGGTATAAGGATGTGTTAGTGAGATGCTCGTTACTATGTTACGTGTAAAATGCGAGCAACCTAACAGGGTAAACTTACATAAACATTTACAGTGTATTGCACTCAGGCTACAGATCATTTGATGTTTGGTTGTCGCTAGATCTACTTCAGTATGTCATACCCCACTTCCCAATAGAAAAATAAAAATCATCTCAGTATCAGTAAGTCTAAATAGACTATAATTGTTCTCACTGCTATTTGATTAAAAAATGTACATTCACAAGAGGACAACAAAAGACATTTCAACTTGAATTTCAAATTGATATGTGCAAAAACATTATAGATCTCTATAAAAATATGTGCATATGAATAGATCTATTTTCTTCACCAATACAATATTTCCTCAATTTACAACGTTTTTTTTAAATAAAGTACAGATCATGTACAGTTCTTGTATGCTTTTTATCCATTTTTTGTTTTATTTAATCATGTGTATTCTTTTACAGAAACAGCAATATTAATGACAAGATGGATAAAGGAATAAAAAAGAAAAAGAAAACCCATCACACATCCTGAACTCAAATCAATGTGATTGAACAGTGGGAAAAAGATAAGAACCAGAGTTCCAAATGGAAACCTGAAATTGCATATCCCATCGTGCCCGATCACACTCGTATCAAAGTTGCCATTCCTGGCTGGCTTACATAATATTATACATCTCAAAAAACTTTGGCTATTGAATTAAGTGGTTGTTTCTCCACATCCAAAACAACTTCCATGCTGCATTGCGTGCACCAATCTGAAACCATCAACATTTTCATCTCTATCATTGAGCAGTCCTGTTTACTGTGCTGAAATCTGTGGACTCCTCCAGTGCACTGTCATAGCGAGGGGGCTGTGCGGATGGGCTGCTTTCACGCAGGATGCAGGAACTGGAGTCTGACTGGTGAAAGGGGAACCGTGGGAGAGAGAGATATTCACCACAGTGTGAGGGCTGCCTCTCCACTTTGATGAGAGGCTGACTGGAGATTTGGTGCTCCAGGAAGTCTAGAGAGTCGCGCTGTAGTGCCAGTTCATAAGATGGCGTCCTTCGCCGCAGTAGCGTGCTCTCAGACAGTTTTTTCATGGACACGAGAGACAGGGGGAGTTCTGTTTCTATCAGGGGTTCAACAGAGATACAAGGAGGACTCATCTTCTTCTTTCTGGGGATGTGCAATGATTGTCCACGTGTGGGCAGATGCCTCTTTTCACTAACTCCCTGCTCAAATGCATTGTTGTCCACAGAAGAGCAAATCTCAATGGAGTGCCGTCGATGATCCTCAGAACCAGAGGGTTTGTCTAAAAATCCCCTCTTGTCCACACTGAAGAACTTAAAGTCCTTTTCTTTAGTGCTGTAGTCGGTAAGATTGGTGGCACTGGTACAGTTCTTCACAGGCAACGGCCACGGTGTGACATAGGGGGACAGTGAGTGGCACCGCCCCTCTGCTGGGACTCCTGCCCACAGCCTGGCTGAGCTGTTGATATGGTGCACTTCCTCATCGGCTGGGTCGGATGAGTCCAACATGGAGTTGCTGGGGCTGCTGCTGGCCCGACTGGATGGTCGGGGGGCAATAATTCTCTGGTGGTGAGGGTGTTGGAGGGTGCAGACACTGGGCATGTGGCAATAAGGGGGTAGGAAAGGAGACACCAAGGGGCTGCTGGGGGTGGAGATCTGCGGCACCGGGAGGGTGATGCTGGCTCTTGTACTCCTAATATGTTTGTCCATGTGGCCTTTGGAGTCACACATTTGCACATCAATTGAGTCATTCCTGATTGCTTCCTGAAATAAAAAAGCATGGTATAAGCAATATGGGGAAAGAGTAATAATAAAGATTTGAAAGACAGAGATATTTAGCTGTATTTAACTGTACCTGTCTACGTAGAGGCCTGCCTACAGCATGCAAGGGAGATGACTTTGGAGTGGGAATCCTAGGCATGCAAATACTAATATGAGGCTGAGGATGAACACCAGGAACCTGGAGCAAGGAATGACCTTCACATGGCTGTGAGTGGATCGAGGTCACTGAGCCTATATGAAAAGTTAGTCCATCATTTAGTCTCCAAATTTTTGGTTCAATTTTAGAAACACACAAAACCAAAACAAGGTTAATAAACCAGTGAATGAAAAAATAGCAAGTACCTAATTCGAGGTATGCTTGAGTTGGCTCCACTTCCTGCAGAGGGTATGGTGCGCTGGCTGGCCTCACCGGGCGAAACATGTAACTGTCATTAGGCAAAGAGTGCATCCTTGACACTGACATCTTTCGTGGAGATAGCAAATTCTCCTGCATTCTCTGCATTCGCTCATCCTGTGTATGAGAAACATAATCTTCTGTAATCTGCCTGTTACATACTTACAACGTCCCCTTTACCCACTCCAGAAAATCTAAGAAAGCCATTAAAGCAAGCTCATTCCCTGGCTCACTGGTAAATTACAGCATTGAAGCACTGATAATATCAGAGTCTCTTTAAATATTATACAGAAAAAACATTCATTAATGCTAGAAAACACTATAAAAACTCACTTCACAAATGTGGGCAATTTTCTATCTTTAAGGTCGACATAGTGATGCCCATCAAGACAGCAGCTAAATCTTGTGAGTTCAGTTTTTCATTATTAGAAAAACAGATTATGCACAGCTTTAGCCCTATGAGGATGGAATTAGTTTCTCTGGGTGAAGTTTGTAAACTAAATATTTGTATGTCACTAATATATATTAACACAGGCCTGACAGATATAGCTATGACTTTATATTAACACAGGACTGACTGCTGGACGTATTTTCTCTTGATGTGGATAGTGAATATAAAAATGAATAAATACAATACAGTGAGTATCAGCAGTGTGATCCAAGATGTGCTGTCAGTTTGTAGAAAAACAGCAAGTATCATGGTCCTCCTGTTTGTCGAATATGTTTGTCTACATATTATATGAGATTTTGCTTACAGCTTATGCATCAACAGTTTTGTCTTTACATCAAAACCGTGCTCAATTTCATAACCAGGGAACCAAATACTGTTAAGAAATGAAACAACTAGAACTTTCCAGATATTGCATAGTCATTATGCACCAAATTATTAGTGAGCTATCTGGTTTTTAAAAAAGTTTCACTATATTATCTACATTTCTCAGAATGCAATTTTCATCACATTTATTTATATCGCTTAAACTATTTTTGACGATTTGTCACAAATTTAGTTGTTCAATCTAAATATTGACATGTCAGTTTGTAAGGCCGCCGCTGATGTGTGCAGTCACAGCTGGAAAAGTGCAGGAGGTGTTGGAAAGGACAGACATGCACTTCACTTGACAGATTGTATGACACAGACACAGCACTAAAGAATAAATTAAAAAATGCTTATTTGGCAGGGTGGTGCAGTCGTTAGCACTGTCAACTCATAGCAAGAAGGTTCTATGTTCGAATCTCGCGGCCGACTGGGGCCTTTCTGTGTGGAGGTTGCACGTTCTCCCCATGCCTGAGTGGGGGTGCTCGGGTTTCCTCCCACAATCCAGACGTGGATTAGGTCAACTGGCTACTCTAAATTGCCCATAGGTGTGAATGTGAGTATGAGTGGTTGTTCGTCTCTGTGTTAGCCCTGTGATAGATTGGCGACCTGCCCAGGATGAACCCCGCCTCTTGCCAGAAGTCAGCTGGGATTGCTCTAGCTGGGATTGGTGACCCTAACGGATAAGTGGTATAGATAATGGATGGATGAAAAATGGTACAAGTGACAGACATTTCATATAGCTCAGGCCTTAGTGAAGCATAGAGTCTGCCTGGCAAAGCAGCTGATCAGAGACTGCAGCAGGAAACAGTCCAAATCCACTATAAAGACTCACTCCCCGTAACCCTTCAGCACTTTTCCTTTGCGAAGTAGCCAACTCAGCACTGAATTCATTAAAGGTCCACCTAGACAAGACTGTTCTTCACATAAATTCTAAAATGGCAAGAGATCTCATTCATTGATCTAAGCATGCTACTATTACATATTTGTTTTAGAGTTAGAGCTAAATGGCTAAAACTCTCTTCATGTTCACTGTGCAACTGCTGCCAAGTATAATTTCTGATGGTTTTTATTTGACACAAACCTCTTGAGCCTTTAGTGGTCTCCATGCCGATGCTGAATCATTCAAGCAGATATTATGAGATTATCACATACCTGTCCAGGTGAATGTGGCCCACCAGAGCTCATTGCTGAGACGTTACTGAGACGCCGGGCCATTTCCATCTCCATCTCAATCTCTGCATCCATCTCGGCATCCTCCTTGGCCTCCTTATTGCTCTCTTCCAGATGCTTCATCAACACGGCCACCACCACGTTTACCAGAACAAACTGGGCCATCAGCACAAAGGTGACAAAGTATATAGGGGATACCAAGGGCAGGTAGCTTAGGCATTGCTTATCTTCTGGTGTGCACTCCCTTAATGTGTCCTGCACAACACAGAATATTATTGACACCACTTAAAATATACTATTAGGGAAATACTTTACATATTGTGAGGATTCCATAGTGACAGCTTTTTAAAATGAATAATTTAGCTTTCATGCTCAACATTTAGAAAGTACCTTCATTATACCGTTCCAATTGTCACCAGTAGAAACTCTAAAGAGGGTTAGAAAGGCCATTCCAAAGTTCTCAAATGTGGCATGTCGACTGAGCCCTTCACATGGGTTACTGTCAGTGCATTCTACAAATAAGTGAATGAAAACATATAGGAACAGTCAAGCACAGGCCTGCTAAATACATGTCAAGCAGAAGTGTATCATTTTTAAAGCATTGCTGATCATCACTGAAATGAGGTGCATAAATTGGGGGGAAAATGGAAAATGGAAAAATAAATAGGCAGCACAGTGGTGAAGCGGTTAGCACTGTTGCCTCACAGCAAGAAGATTCTGAGTTTGAGCCTCATGACTGACTTGGGCTTTTCTGTGTGGAGTCAACTGGCTACTCTAAATTGCCCATAGGTGTAAATGGTTGTTCGTCTCTGTGTTAGCCCTGCGATAGACTGGCGACCTGCCCAGGGTGTACCCAGTTGGGATTGGCTCCTGCGACCCTGACGGATAAGCGGTATAGATAATGGATGGATGGAAAAATAAGCATCTGCCAACAAATGTCCCAGACTTAATAATTAGCATTATTTTTAAAGTCAAATGACTGCAATCAGACTGCCTGTCCTTCAAAACAGACCCTAAACCTACCCTTCCTCTGATTAGAGGAACCTCACACACTGTCCTTTCTATAGCCCTAAGACCTTCCTCGCATAAAAAAGAAGCTGCTGTGACAAGAGTAAGCTCTTTCAATTCTCCAAAGAATACCAGAGGTAATTTAGCTGCCCCTAAACCACCCCTCCCCCCGAACAGTAGGCTACAGTAATTTAGAGTAAGAGCTCTAGATTTACAAGTAAAGTTGCTCTTCGGATCAATTCCAACCATCTTTGACCCAAAAATCAAAAATGGCAGGCGATGATGAGCACTGACACTGATACTGGGACACGGAGACTCAAGTGTGAGTGCAGTCAAGAAATGCAGCACTGACCCAGTTTCCCAAAGAGCTCTACGCCGAGTGCAGCATAAATGAAAAAGAGAAGCATAAACAGCAAGCCCAGATTCCCAACCTAAAAAGAAAGAACGCAGTATTATACAATCATTTAAATAAATAATTAATCACACAAACAGCTCTATGGTTACTGCTCACTATCTATCTTGCCTTCTCACAAAAGTACACTAATACTGCTATCACACTAATACAGCTTTTCATGACATATTCATAAATAATGGAAGAAGAAGTGAACCTGTGGTAGAGCCTGCATCACAGTGTCCAGCAATGCTCTCATGCCTGTAGCCAATTTCAAAAGCTTCAGCACTGTGAAAATAGCAAAATATGAATCACACTCAGCTTTCCTCTTATAACACACGATCATGCTTTTAATGCTGTGAATAAGAAAAGTGTCCAAGTGTCAGCATGTGCCCATATAGAGGAATTTGCTGAGAGCTAAGAGGCAGGTACTAAAATACCTCTAGCTATTCTCAAAACCCTCATGATACGGATGATAGTGGGGTTGATTGGAAGGGCAGCGTTCATCTTGATCTCCTCCAGTGTGATGCCCATGATGGAGAGAAGCACAATGGCCAGATCTAACTGGTTCCACCTGTCAGGAAGAGCACAGTGTTTGTCACATTGCTTGTAGTGAACACCATATTATACTACATTATACAGAAATACAAACAATATCAGGACATCAGACCTTTCTGAACATAACTGCACTCTATAAAGGCTTAGGATGGCTACATGTGAGATTAAATGTTAAACTGGGAGAATCCTTACTCCTCTTAATTCATGGGGCCTTGTATAATGGAAACAAATGATTAATTTAACACTCAATCCATTATCTGACCAGAGTCATCACAATTTCATGCATTATGCATATGTAATAAATATATGATTTAATCACCCTGCTGTGCTTAATCAGATATACTGGATTCTGTGTTACTTTAAATTAGCATGGTTAACAGTCATTTCATATTGCACTATAGCCTAATTATAGAACAATGTGAACAAACGCGATTGTTATCTTTTGTCTAAATAAGTGTAGACCAGTTTAATGCAGATATGAGAATGTGCTTTGCCAATCGCATAATCTCACAAACCAAACTGCTAGCATTCGCTAATGAGTCTGGCACATTGTTTCACAGAAAGACGCAATTTAATTGACATAGATGACCAGCCGGAGACCTTTTCTTGTAGTCTTTTGGCATACCTGTGAGATTATCTCCTTTAATTACTATTCTCTGCTTCAAACAAAACTCTTTAATAACTTCCATACATTTTATTCATTCCACTGAGTATAATTTGCTCTGAAAAGCTTATTGTGTCACAGTGTTCAGAAGTTTTTTGACTGGAAGCGCAGAGCACCAGTGAAGGCATAGACAGCCAATCAAATAGCATCCTTCAAGATCCTGAAGCTTGTGGCCAGAAAAGTGTACAAAATAAAAAGTTTACCTGCAACCTATTACACTGTATTAATACATCAGAGAGCATAAGCCTATACAATGGTAAATTTAGCAGCGTAAAGGTAAATGGCAGAGATGGGCTATAAAATGACATGATGCCTTAGAGACTCAACAAGACGGCCCGAGGTAGTAATGAATATCTAAAGCCTGGACTCCTCATAAAACAATATAAAATACATCTTGATATTCCTTTAACTGTCTAGGAGGCAACAGAGAAGAATGTTGTACTAAAATCTCATAGTTGTCACATCTATTGCAGCTAAGGCACCAGTCTCAGCTTCACCCTGCTTTGTTGCACCTGCCTCACCTCTTCCCTACCCTGAAACACTGATAATCTATGTCCCTGCCTGTCTGACTTAAATATACACAAATCAGAACTTTCTACATCGTTTATGAGTCTTGTTTTGTATTTCTGAGCCGTTTCTTCCACCTGTTTGCCCCCTTGTTTACTTCTCTCCCTATTGTTGCATTGTATAATCACATGTATTTGCACTGGTACTGTTGCTGAAATAAAATCTTCAGCTCAGGTTGTTGAATTTAATCAAATGGGTTTAATCCCTGAAGCATGTTCCCCATTACCACCACCGTCTCTGAGTTTTTGTGTGACAGTAGTGTCAGAAATATTGTACTTGCTGAAACATTGAAGAGTATTTGCTATACCTGTCTTTGAAGAATCTTCGGAAGCCAAAAGCCACGAGTTTGAGAAGGGCCTCTAAGACGAAGAAGACGGTGAAGACATAGTTGCAGTACTTCAACGCTTCCTCTAGATACTGTAGGGAAAACATTTTTGTATGTAAAATTGTATTTGAAAAGAACACTTTTCAAACAAAGTGTGGTACCTTAAAGACAAAGTAAAGTTAACAGAGATCTGACTCACCATGGGCTGGTTGTAGTGCTCTATGGACATGGTGACCACGTTGATGCAGATGATGAAGGTGATAAAGAGGTCCAGGTAGTGGTTAGTGCACAGTGTGTGGATGTAGAGCCGGGCTAGTGAGTAATCTGCGTAGTAGGGCCGCTGCTGTGCTTCTGTTTCATACAAACACACACGCATATATGCAGAACAGCATATTCAGCATAATGCAGGATACATGCAGTATAGCTAATTCAATAAGGCACAGGCAGGAAGTATTGAGCACGAAAGGAACAGTGCAGCAGAGTAGGATATCTTTATAATGTTGAAGCTAATACACTATGGAATCAAGTTAGTAACATTAAAATTCATATCCCCTGCTGAACTCGGCTCCCACTCGTGCATCATGCCTTTCTGAACATGCTGTATTTGGGAACATGCCTTTGTAAACATGACAGTCATTGGCTATGTGTGTGTAAACATATCCATATGAATGATTGTGATTGTTACATGGTGAATACAATATTTAGTACTGTTGAATGATTCTTGATTTATTAGTAGTGTTAGGTTTCACTATTAAATTTCATTTTTCAATTTCAGCTTGAATCCATTCTTCTGAGTCTGCCATACAATGCATGTTTACGGTTTAAGTTATCAAATGACAAGAGAGAAGCCAGGAACTACTGTATACTTATATAATGATGCGCATGCAGATACAAGCTAACAGTTAATCTTCAAATCCAAACAGATCCCAACCAAATGCAGTTGCTGTGTTTAAGGTCTGCCAAGCAAAATCAATTTTCCTGTCGTTTGACATAAATTATGATGACAGGCCAAATGGTAAATCAGCAGTAGGACATGGAACATCTCACCAAGCTGCTCATGCCCAACATTTTGTTCATCCTAAAATGCATCGCATGAAGCTGACAGCTGCTCATAAATCACTTGCCATTTCAGGGACAGTTCCATCTTCTTTTTTTTTTAAAGCCCCATCATTGAGACATATCATAAAAATGCACTCTGCCAGAGAAGTCACTGCCTTCCTGAGGTTACTGGCTACTGAGTATTCAAATGCCAGCATCAGAGCTAAGAGAGTTTATCCTCAAAATTTGTCCTAAATGACAAACTACTTTAAAAACAATGGCTTTGACATGCAGGTGCATCAGAGGGACACTGTGATTAGATTAAATCTGAAATTCTGTAGTAACTCTGATATATGGACTTTATAAGTCACAGATGCAATCCACCAACTGTAGAGCAATGGCCCATGGGAAGCGTGTAACTGAAAATAATAAAAACTGTCTGGCTTTACACTAGACATCATTACTTAGGTGGCTTTACCTTGGCTGACATGGTGGTTGATTTTGCATAAAATAATACGGTAAGCACATATCCCTTATTGACTGAGTCATGTAAAACCATAGCCAATGCTTTTAGTGTCTTTATTTCTCTCATGAGTGGTCTGGATAATGCTGCCCATACTTTCTTTACACACAATGATTCAAAGGCACAGTGGTTGAGACATTTATTGAGCCAGAGGGAATTTTAATTTTAATCCTCCCCTATCTCTCCAGCAACACAATGTGGCTCAGTGTAACTTTACACAAGCCTGAGCCTGAATTAGGAAATCTAAGGTAAATGTTATTGCTCCTACCCATTCAATGTTCTCAAAGAGAATAATCAAATGGCCAGAGACTGCATTCACAGAATAAGGCTCTAACTGACCCTGTGTGTCAAGAAAATCGCCCTTGAAGACCTGTCATGCTGTATTTAGCGGTGAGGGAACATGCAAAGGCAAACATGCTGCAGGCCATCACAATCCAAGGCCACCAACACAAATCTAAGAAGCTTTCATCTTTTTATGTAATTATTCACTTCTTTTTTGCTCTCTCTTTCTCTAGGTCTCTCTTTCTCTCTCAGGCTCTGGAGGCAGGCAGTGCTCAGAAAAATAGACTACCGACCAGACCCACAATTCTCCTTACTCCTGCGCCTTTTCTCCAGCAACCGCTGCCTCTTCTCCTCACGCAGGCGTGCCTCCTCTTCTTCCTGGTCCTGCCGACACTTGTGGAAGTTCTCCACCACCACGCCCACGAACATGTTCAGCACGAAGAAGCTCACAATCAGCAAGAAGGAGATGAAATAAAGCAGCATCCAGGGATTGTGGTTGCGTACCGGCTTTCAGTGATAAGGAACAGAAAAAAAGAGTGGCCTTTCAAATATTCCACACAAAAAACAGTGGGTTTTTGTTGTTGTTTATCAGTACGACCCTCCAAAAACAAACCTGTTGGTCCACACCTACAGCATCCAGGCCATCATACATAATATTCACCCAGCCGTCCTTACATGATAGCACAAACAGCGACATGAGAGCCTGAGAAATAGAAATACAAGGCCATTGAAATTACAGACTCATGGATTCTTGGAAGTCTAATTGACTTCCAATTTTGGATTCAATCATTAGATGCATTAGCTCATTAGGCATGTACTTATCCATTATAGGACTCTGCATTAAAACTCCCTGATGATTTCTTCAGGGTTATTAAGGCAAAGTCGATTACATAGAAGTTCTAATGTATATTTTGAACTCCACATGAGCATTACTTAAACGCATAGTGTGAGGTCGCACATCAAATTTCTATAAAATTCATTTTCAAGTCACAAATGATCAAATTTAACAATAGTATAACAAGGAAAACACATAGAAAAGAAGTAACAAAGAAAAGAAAAAATCTGTATATTTTTTTGAGGGGAAATAGTATTTTTTACCCTAGTCAATTCATATTTTCCAGTGAAAATCTGTGAACCCAGAAGTGTGACATCATTTCAATAATAACAATGGCTGCGATACAGAACACACTTGAAAGCCAATTGCAGGATGATTGGGAAAGTTCTTCTTCTGTTGTATCTGAGGTGGCATGAGTGATTGAAGAGTTAGAGGGGAGGAAGAGATCGATGCTTGGCCCCTATATGTACGAGCCAAATGCAACCGACTTTGAAAATGTGGTGCCTGAACAGCCAGATATGGAATGGCGACGTGACCCATCATGAAGGGGCGAATGGTAGGCCACTACTGTCTTTAGCTCCCATCCATATCGCTTGATCCATATTCAGTATCATGACTATGTAGGCGAAGAGTGCAGGCATGCATGCATATGATTTTCAAAGCCCACGACACCAATACAGTCATGACAGTATGCAGGGCTAAGCCAAACAGGTGCCTTTAAGACTAAGAAAATCACTGCAAATATAGGATCGGCTAGTACAGCAAAATTAACTGTTGGATCTAGCATGATGTGTGTGTGTGTGTGTGTGTGTGTGTGTGTGTGTGTGTGTGTGTGTGTGCGT
>JAOTRR010000031.1:15279102-15291170 GCA_028570945.1 Gogo arcuatus
ATATATACACGTGTGTGTGTGTGTGTGTATGTATGTATGTATGTATGTATGTATGTATGTATCCTTCTGCTTGAGTTACTTCTGAATTTGATGGCGTACTTTAATATACCTTCTGAAGTCAACTGTCCATCACCTGACAGCAGTCATGACAGGAACATTATATGGACACAATATCTTATTAGACTGCATTAATTAATGTTTATTTGTATTATAATGAAGTAAGATATGCATATAGATTTCTTATGCAATAACTGTTTTGTGACTACAGACATCAGGTGAGGGTCTGGTCTTTAAATAAGCTCTGTGGGCATCTAATGATATCCTGGAAAGGACTGTGAAGCTCATAAGTAGACACTGCTTTCGTGTGTCTATATTTCAAAGCTTGAATATGACAATTCTCCACAATAACCCTAAACTGAGCACTATAAACTAACATGCACTCCATCTGATGTTATATAGTTTCCATATTGTTTTTATGTTTACAAAATCAAACAGTGCCATATCTCTCCTTCTTCCTTTTAAGCTCTAGATGTTGCCTCTTACACAGCACACACAAATCAAAGCACATTCTCAGTTTCCTCAAATTGGTCTGTGCTGGCTGAGTGCAGAGCTATGAAGTCCCACTGCTGCTGCATCAGGCACATTCGCTGTACAAAAGGGGCAGTTATTGAAAAACAGTGCCTATGAAAATGTGGGCTAGAGCTCCCAGAGATCCTCATGTTAGTAGCCGAGAAGAAAGGAGAATAGGATACAGGGTACAGGGAAGGGCTAAGGAGGAAAAAGAGAGGAGATGAAGACGGGAGGGAGTACAGGAGGAAGAGAGAAGCACACTATGAGCTGACACTTGTATGGGATCATTCCAGGGGGAGTCAGACACAAACCATACTTTTCCCTGCACATATCACATGGACCTACGCAAAGCAAACCATAAATCACCAGGGGACAGAAGAAGACTTTTGTTGCAAAGCTGCATGTTAATGTGTCTTTCCATTAAGCAAACAAAGGTACACGGTACATGTGCAGTGCTGTAAAACGTCTGAGTGTACTGTACATAATGCAGCAATGTGCTTAGCAGCTGTAATAAAGAGACCACTGCTAAAGATGTATTTCTGATCTCTAGCTGGACTAAAAAAAGTGATGAGACATTATGTGTTCCCTGCAAGATGCCAGCTCTGTTCACTATCCCCAGTGCTCATAAAGCTTGCTCACAACGTCCCTGACATTTGGCAGAGATGAGAGCAGTCCTGCTCAGTGCAAACAAACAAACTCCCTGGTTCAGTGCACATCTGAGTAATCAAATGCGTGTAGTTTCAGCTATAATGCTGTAACGCTGATTGATTCACTCACTGGCACTGGGTAAATATGATTAGCTGACTGATTGACTTTAGAGCACTGGGGCTGTGTTAAGTGGCCACCCTTTCACCTACCTTTAGAGAGAGCAAAGGAAAGTGCCACATAGATCATCGATACTCAAATGACTTCTTCACATGACAGCCTACAGAAAGTGTGCTATTGGTATGACACTGAAGTAAGTTTTGAAGTAAATTAAATATCTAGAGAATCATTAGAATGGAATTTCTATGTTTCATAATGACGGGTTTGCTCAGCACTAGAATATTATTAGGCGTTTACTCGTTTCCGAGTGTTCAGTTTCTTCCCTCCTATCTGTTGTGTTTATATCGTTGGTGACTGATGAGGCCAATTCTCGCATGGAACATACGGCCGCATACATGGCACTGTAAAGTTGGCGGTGGTCGTGAACAATAGCGAAAAAGGTACATTACAAAGCAGAAAAATATCTCCTTTATAAAACATTTACTACATGTGCATTAAGTACTAAAAGTAGATCTAAAGTTTACTACTTTATTTACTGTTTATTAGAGAGACAATGAGACTGTCTATATCTGTAACGCTTTAGAATCAGAATCATTTTATTTGCCATACATTTACGGATTAGGAATTTTTCTTGGTGTTTGTTCACATGATACATTTAACACACACATATCACAGACAACCCAGCACAAATACCATCCTAATATACAAAATAATGCACCTTAAATGGAAATGGTAGGCTCAGTTGTAATTTACATCACAGTGCAGGTAGAAATTGCAGCTGGATGCTGTTCAGAGTGCATTAAATGGAGTGGAACAATTGTGATATATAATAAATAATAGCAATGATATATAGCAATGACAATATTAATAAATAATATATTTAATAAATAGTAATAAAAGTAAAAATTTTTTGGCGGCACGGTGGTGCAATGGTTAGCACTGTCGCCTCACAGCAAGAAGGTTCTGGGTTCGAACTTCACGGCCGACGGGGGGCCTTTCTGTGTGGAGTTTGCATGTTCTCGCTCCGGTTTCCCCCATAGTTCAAAGACATGCAAATTAGGTAAAATACCCAGCCACTGGGGTTGCACAAGCCAGTACATAGTTAGTGCCAGTCCCAAGCCCAGATAGATTGGGGAGGGTTGCATCAGGAAGGGCATCCGGTGTAAAAAAAACTCATGCCAAATCAAAATATGATGATCAGCTGTGGCGACCCCTAACGGGAGCAGCCGAAAGAAGAAGAATAGTACAATCTTTAATAATATGTAAAATAATAATATTTAACTTGTAAAATAATAATAATAATAATAATATACAAGTATCTAGTGCAGGAAAAGGGAATACAATTATTTTTTAAAACATTTAGTGCAAGATTACTTGTTACTGGCAGGTCAGCATTGTAGTTTACTTAATGTCATACGTTCTTGTAGACATGTTTTGCAAATCCATACCTTCACATAGTCACAGGGAGAGAATTGTAAAGTTCTGATGTATCTTAGCCTACAAGCAAAAACAGCCTTGTTTGAAGCTTGCTTTTCTTCCAAACGTCCAAAAACTCTTCCAAAACTCCATCTAAACATGCCGTGTCTGTTCTCTGACTAGTGTACACAATATACAGTTTACAAAACATACCTGGACATATTAGAGCCCATGAACTGTTCCTTAGAGATGGAAAATTTTGTTTCATTTCCATCGCTCTACACCAGAAGACACGTTAGATTCTCTTGTTTCAGTTTCAAGTGTTTCTATTTTTAATATGAACATCAAGTATTCTCTAGTAGTGACAGTTATACACTAACAGGGTGAGCAAATGACCACAAGCTATGATTATGTGTTTTATATGCAGTGGAGTAGATGCTCCAAAAGACAACAATAGATGACGGACTTTGCCTCGCAGCATATTATTATGTCCCGACAGGTTTTACATTACAGACTTGTATAGCACTAAATCTCAACTCCAATTACAGCTCTCCCACTGTGATTAGGGAGGTGTAAATTCAGCCTACAATACACTAAGGTTTTTTTTATACTCAGCCCAAAGCAAAACTATACCTTTTAGCTTGAAAGTGCCAAAAAAATTTCATCCAGATTTAGCTTATGACTCCTGTTCAGTGCGGCAAATCTGACTACTGAGCACAGATCCCAAAGTAAATGCAATCAGGGCTGGTTTAATGCACATGAATTAAGTCTTGGTGTCAATCACGATGCCTGTGGTGAGTCACTGCATAAAATCTTTCTTAATCTCAGTCTCTGACACTGAACAAAACATTTGCTAATCCCATTAAAAAAAATAATATGTCTAGGTTAATCAGAGAGCATTGAAGGCAGTTAAGTTAAAAGGGGTTATGCACACATCGACTGCAGACCGACATTTTAAATTATGCAGTAGAGGAGTGTTTATTCCTCCAGCCTCCTTTTCCTCAGTATAGGAGCAATTCTGCTACTTATATCAAACATACAGTACATGTTCCAACTGTGACTCATCAGATGCATAACAAATGACAATTAAAAAACTTCCAAGAATATTTTTTCTAAATATCACTAAAATACGAGAAAGAAATGTGAGTCTACTTCATGCTTTCTCTGAAAACTGCCAATGGTGTTTATTTCCAGTGCTAAGCCTTCCACACAATAACCACTGCAACTAATTACATTTTGTAACTAGGTTATGAGATGTCCAACATCTACACACTCCTTCCCTTGAGATCTTGATCAGATCAGTTGAATCTCAAATCACAGCCTTCTGTCAACATCACAGTTAGAGAGATCCCCACTCTCCAGCAACGAGGCCACAGCACAGTGAGAGGAGGTGCAGCATGAAGAGGCAGTGCAGCACTGCGCACAGTTACATAACCACACACACTTTTAGCCCAATAAGGCTATGAAACCCTCTCCAGTGTTTATGAATGAAGATGAAACAACTAACGAATCCCTCTGTGTACACCAATAAGATGCCGTACCTTTGTGAAATACATTGTTCAGTCCTTGATAGAAACCAGACACCCAGACACACACATAGCATGGCTCCAGTTCACTTCAGAAGACCTTCTGAAGATCTTAATTCCCTTGACGTTTTTCTTTTTCTTTTTCTTTTTCAAAATTGCTACTAATGTTAGTGCGATCTCAGAGTTTTACACTGACAACTTGAGATGTGAAACAGATGAGCAGAATGTTTGCAAAAGTCACCTCAGGATCCCTCATGAGGGATTCCAGGATGATGGCCACCAGCAAGAAAGAAGCTGAGGGAGCCGTTCTGGCACTCACCTGCTCATGATACTCTATTCCCATGCTCAGTGTGTTGATGAGGATGGCAATCATAATCCCACGGTTAAAGTACTTGCTATCCACTATGCGGTTCATTCTGTCTCTGAAGTCCTCCCAGTACCGCATCAATCGGCTGCGCTCCTCAAGCCTCTTGTGGTGATGCGAGTGTCCGAGTCTAAACCTTGCTCTGTGGGAAAACTCATGCACCACCTCGCCTTCAGACTGGGAGCAATCAGAGTCAGCCAAGTCTAGGTCAATGTTCTCCAGAGCCTGGGCACAGTATGGACACCGAAGAACCTCAAAGAGCAGGGAAGTCGGCTCTACGCCTGCCATCTGCAGCATCAAACGTCTGTGGCCTGAAGGAGAAAAGACTCATAAATCTCAGTAAGACATATCTAGGGTCATTGTCATTAAGATTTTTTGCAAGGTATTCAATACCTCATTTCAATTTTCAAATATTGCACCATTTGTAATGTTGCTGATGATGAACATTCAGTTTAGAACCATTTCTCCTACTATTTCTTATTTCCTCATGTGTGTACACTATGTACCGTTCCAGCAGATACCAACATGTGTGCAATCCATTTTCAATTACAGACTCCAGTAGGTCTCTTTGGACTCGTACCAAAAATGTCATTAATTCAAAATCAAGTACAACATGTCATCACCACCAACTTCAGGCCAATTAATCCAATAAAACAAGTTGGAACAGGTAGACACATGAGGGGCTGTTCAGACATGGAGATTGGCAGTCATACACAAATGAATTGTGATGGAGAACACATTCCTGCCTGTGATGTCCTGTTCCTGTTCCCTTCATTAAATGCCATTCACTGTGCAAAATATCACAGAATCCAGAGATGGTTTTGCCTGGATATTTCAAACTATGACCCATATATGATGAACTCTATGTTGGGTACTCTCAGATCACAGCATTGTCCAAAAATAAACTCCATATATCCTCCAGATATGATCTAGATTCTTGCAAGAATTTAAAAAGTTGTCTCCGGATTCTTGGGGTTTTGGCACAGTGATTCATCTAATGACCTCATATGAAAACCAAATCAGAATGCATGCACTTTTTGGGTTGAAGCAAAAGCTGAGTCAAGCCACAAACAGATGTTACTGTGGGCAGGGCAGGAAATTTCCATAAATATTAGTTCTCTTCATTCAGAGAAAGCTTTTTAAACACACACTTCTGAGTTGTGGGGCTTGGAATAATTTTGGAACTGAAATAAATCCTGTTTCAATTTCAATAAACAAATTCTTTGTAAGGAATTTAATGTAACTTTATCACAGAAACAAATGTGTTGAATAATCCAAAGTCAAAGCAATCTAAATATTTATAAAAGGGTAATACTTGTATTGTTGAGAATGCAACTTGGAATCACTTTATCCTGATGAGGAATGAACTGGCCCATAAAAATCATTAGAGCTTAAGGCCAGGCAAAAATGGTGATTTTGCTTCCAATTGTTAATTTGCAGGCTTTTGGACCCTTTCCATTTAAAACATTCATACTTTCATAATATTTAAAAGACAATGCCAATTACTGCACTCTATATTGCACTTTAACTTTATACTTTTATTCCAGTGAACTGTACAAATTTTTGTTGGACTTTCCATTTCTCAGGAAGTTAAACAGGCATTTGTAAATCTCGCCATATATACACTATACGGCCAAAAGTTTGTGGACACCCGATCATCACATCCATATGTGGTTCTTCCCCAAACTGATGCCCGCAAGTTTTGAAGTACACAATTGTATAGAATGTCTTTGTATGCTGTAACATTATAATTTCCCTTCACTGCAACTAAGTGAACTAAGCAAACCTGTTCTTGCATGACAATGCCCCTGTGCACAAAGCGAGCTCCATGAAGACATGGTTTGCTAAAGTTGGCGTAGAAGAACTCGAGTATCCTGCACAGAGCCCTGACCTCAACCCCAGTGACTGTTCATCCTTTGGGATGACCTGGAACACCGACTGCACCCCAGACCTCCTCAGCCAACATCAGTGCCTGATCTCACTAATGCTCTTGTAGCTGAATGAACACAAATCCACTCAGCCACGCTCCAAAATCTAGTGGAAAGCCTTCCCAAAAGAGTGGAAGTTATTATAACAGCAAAGTGGGGGAAATAAATCTGGAATGTGATGTTCAAAAAGCACATATGAAACTTTTGGCCATAAAGCATATATACTGTACTTGTATAGATATTTGCTTACACTTGATGACTTATGCTGAAACATTCAGTGAAATCCCCTGGTATTTTGTTGGTTTCTGAAGTTATGTTTGTCAGCCATTTTCTCAAAAATAACCTGTTTTTCCAGGTACCAAGTCATTTTTCTCAGCTTGCTCAGCTAAGGAACATCTATATTATTTCCAGATTGGTTAAAACGTCTTAAAATCAGACTTTGAAATACAATATTTCTTTATATTTAAACAAAAGTATGACAACCTATTGTATGAAAATTTGTGAAAGTGTTATTAAAGTAAAAGTTAAAAAATGCATTAGAAAAATGAATGCATATCAGTGTATATTTAATTGTCATTTGGTTAATTTGTATATATTCATAATTATTTGAATTTTGTTATATTAAAAATATATTATACAGATATACATTTTCAACAGGCTAAGTAGCATTACGTAAAATTTCAGAAAAAAAAAGCAGAAAGCTTAAGTCTAATGGGATGTGGTACCTGGCCTTAAGTATTATTCATTTATAAGCCCTGCTATCTACAGTTACCGATGCCTCACTTTAGATAATGATTAACATTTGAGGCATGGGTTTTCTGTCACAGCTTTAAAATGCTGCCTGACAGACTCTGTGACTGTGAGCTGCATGCTCATGCGGGGGCAGTGTAACATGATGCAGGATGCTGTGGAGTGAGCAAAAAAAAAGCTCTTACTGTGCTCTCCTGTGAGATGCTGTAGTTTCTCAAACGGAGCCACCATATCTGCTATGCTGCTGTTGGCCTCGATTCTACCTTTGGCTGTGACAGTGCTGCCTGTATAGCTGCAGATGAAGGATGGCAAAATGGTAGGATAGTTCATACCCCCATTAAGTCTCCCCAGAGGATTCACACCAGCTGTGTTGCCTGTGCAAATCTGCTGAGCCTCATGAAAGTCACCTTGAAAGATGCTATGTACTGACTGGTGTCCTGGTGAAAAATCCAACCCAGCAGGTGACTGTGAGGGCACCGCCAGCTGTACTCCTGACGTGATAAACCTCATCTCCAGAACATCGGTACTCTCTGCTATGGGCTGAGGGCTTGGGCTGCCATTGCTAAGGTGACAATGGTGGTGTTGGTGGTGCTGAACAAGGTTATGGACAGAACGTGCCCAGTGCCCACCACTCTTCTGCCTGCCGTGACCGTTGGCCCCTCCACCCCCTGGCAAGCTGCCGCTGTTGGGGTTGACCTTCTTCCTGCGCTTACTCTGCCAGCCATGGTAGATCCGGTGTGCCCGGCGCTTCACCTTGCGGTACAGGTGGCTGATGTACCGGAGCAGCTCCTCGTAACAGCTGCCAGGCTCCGAGTAGCTGGCCAGTGTGCTGTCATTGGACATGTAGCGTGCGCGCTGCTCCTGCATCAGTTGGTTCTCTCGCTGCTTAGTTTCCGAGAACTGGGTTGCGATCACAACCAGGCACAAATTGATCATGAAGAAAGAACCCACCTGTGGAATGCACAACATATTAGCTTTCTTTGCCTTAAAATAGACTGTACAAAAAGCAGCTCATTGAGAAAAAATATACTTACTATAATAAGCAATATAAAATATATAAAATTGTAAAAGGAATGGGCATCCATAACATAATACATGATGTCTACCCATCCCTCCAAAGTGATAACCTGTGAAGAAAAGAAACAAAAAACAGTCAGTGTCTAACTCAATGGGCAAGCTCATATGGGATTTGTTGGGGAAACTAAAACATTGTAATAACAAAGTCAACCATTTCTAATATGTATCTTTTTCACCTCCTACAGCCTCAGAAGCACTTTTATTGTTCAGCTTATGAAAGACTATTGTTTGACAAATCTCTGGAAACTCTGTATATCATGCTTAACCTTTACAACAAATTCTTCATGCTAGAAAAGTTTAAACAATTTCCGTGTTTTAAAATTCTTTCCAGATGAGAATATGATCTAAAGGACACCTGACCTGAGATGTTTGGCACTATGTTTCACAATGAATACTACAGTTTTGTGGACCATGGCACTTTGCATCTACAAACTTAAATTATGTGGGACAGCACTCCTGGGTGTTCTCCATTTATGTCATTTAATACAGTGTGCTAATAATGCAGTTATAATAGACCACTTTCCAGGGACTGAATGCTTTTTAAGTGTACAGAAGAGATATGAATCAAATTAAGTTAAAAGGCAGTCAGCTGTTTGTAACAGTCTGTACAAGATTACATTGTGTTATGCACAGCCAGATCTCTGCACTATGTACGTTATTAGCTGTGGGACACTTCTCAGCTTGTTAGTTATCTGTTGCTTGTCCTCTCCTCTCCTTTAGCTAATGGAGGTGCAATGCGTAACTAAAGGTCCTGTCATGTTGCCATGTTTACACAGCGGCAGTCCCTCCTGCTCTATTATAGAATGCCATGTTTTACTGGTAACCCAGTCAGTGAAATGGGCAAGTGCCTGACCCACAAACCCAAACTAATGAGAGTGACCTGCAGGTGTCAGACACTCATTAACAGAGAACAGAGAGCACTGTGTGATTGTTGTGCCTGGTTCACACCCCCATCCAAGACCTTGTTTATGCATATTCAATCTTCTTTGAGATTAATGATTGTTTGACACACTGTTTGAGACATGAGCTGAGGGGCAGGAGGTCATAGTGAAACGATCATGAATTAATATATGAGTAGATGCACTGCCTTTTTATGACATTCTGGGAAGCATTTCAATTTCACAGACACAGATGGCCAACAATGTTCAAAATCTTAGTGATCAAAAAAAGGAGGGCAACCATTGTAGAGCTGTGTGATGGAGACGAACAATGATGACTAAATCATCACATTTGCTCAGAAGGTGTTTAATGTTTTGGTGCAGCAGGGGTCTGTCTAATACGACTCTGTTTTTCTGAAGGAACAGCATTATTTAGCCAGTAAAAAGGCATTTACTATATTCGGAAAAACCTGTTATTACAAAAAAATAATTGCCACCATTGAACTATGCGGTGTTCAGTATATACTTACCTGGAAAATAGCAATCCATGCATATCCAATATTGTCAAAGTTCACAGCCCCTTTGTGAGGGTTGAGATCCCCGGCCTGACACACATTGTAGTACTGGTTCCAATTCACGCAACCGTTCCTGGTATCAGGGCTAGTGAAGGTCTGTCCAAGGGATACATTTAGATTGCACTCCATCTCACCCTCCTTGTAATGGGGCACATCAGTGCACTTGAGCATGCCGTTATTTATAATGGAGCAGATAAATGGGCTCTCCTCCCCATCCTCATGCATGTAATATGGACTCATGAAAGACAGATTATACAGTCTGTTGAGAGAATAATAAAGTGAATTTCTTTAATCACTCATTACATAGATAAGAAAGACCCAAATGGGCAAACAAAAATGGATAGATGTAAATTATGAAAGTTTTTTGGACTTTTTTGGTCATCTTAACTTAAGCCCTGCCTTGATGAGGGGACTGAAAGATTGCATTCTCAATTGAATTTTGACACCAAAAGAGTGTGGTGACATGCAATGCAATAGACTGGGGCGCTGTTTCACTGTTTATGCATTGCCGTTAGAAGAAAAAGGCAGAAAAACAAACAAACAAGGCAATATGGAATGCAATTCAAGTCGTCACTTTAGTTACATAGCACATTTTAAAAACAACCTACAGTTGAGCAAAGTGTTTTACAGAGTTAAGAGATAAAAATATCACTGAACTTCATAATTCACTGAACTTTCATTTTAATTTTTTAATCAAAATAATTCAAACTGAATTGAGGATTGCTTTGCCCCTTTGCATATTGAATTGCCAAGTGTAAAATTCATTTTCAAACTCCATGACCAATTGCACATTGAATTGCAATTGCAAAATGCATTGCCGTTTGAATAATGAGTCTAAAGAATGGCCACAGGTAAATAGGCCATATTACAATACTTAGCTATAGTCAGGAAAAAAGGAGATTAGCAACTATTTGTGAATAAAAGCCACAATGCGATGCCTTGACATAGTAGTTCTTCAATCATCTTACACTAGACCTTGTTAAAAATAGAGACGTTTTTGGGGATAAACAGAGCTGACAAAACCTGAAGAGAGTGCTAATTTGTTCCTTTACATCAAAACCTGCTCAGGCTTGAAGTACATTTGTGTTTGTATATATTAGTGGTATATGCATCTTCATTGCTCAGGGGCTGCTTCTCAACACTGATTTTACACCAGGGTGTGATGTTTAGTTTACAGGACTATAAACATTTGAAATGTCACTGCTGATGGCAAGAGCTGACTGTCACTTTGGATCACATCTGAAACTCTGACACACTCCTGGAGAGACAGGGACAGAACAGGAAAGAAACCAAGGACAGAACAAAAGATAAATGCACTTACTCCTTCGCATTGTTGTCCAGGAAACACCTGTTCCTCAGAAGACCAGCCCAGAGCTGCACCCCGACAATGCCGAATATAAAGAACACAAAAAAGCACAGCAGGAGGACATTGCCTAACATAGGCAGAGTATCTAGGAGCAGAGTCACCAGTATCCTCATACCTGCACAGACAAGGGAGCAGGGGGGTGAACATATGCATTTGCAAGTCAAACTTTTTATATCTAACTTTTATGAATTTGATGAGACATTTTATTTTACCAAAGAATAGGCATATTTTTTGGCAGTGTCACATCATCTCATTTCACCAAATCTATCTTGTTCAGTGAACATGATTGAACACTGGGACACAAAGAATCTGCAGGCTTTATGGGTTTATGAGTAGGAATGAACTGTGTATAGATGATACACAATATTCAATGGCATACCTATGAGTATCAAAAATCCCTGCATTACACAAAAGTAGATCTTTTGCCTAACTTAATAAATCTTTGTGCCTAACTAATCCCACTGTAGTAAGACCACAGGGACTGTCTGACTACTACAGTCAGAGTTTCAGATCCCAAACATGAAAGAAATACAATGTACTGCTAATATACACCATCATCAAACCCTGCTTCAGGCTGAAACTGCTACTGATAAACTGCTAAAACATTGCCCTATTTTCATGATCAAACAAGTACAATGCCAAAGCCACCAACAAGTGTTGTTCCTTCTTGTTACTGCCTCAAATACCCTTAAAAATATACTTCAAACCAAAGGAAGAAAAACTATTTGTTGATCCTGTTTGAATGAATAACAAAATCTAATCAGTTCGTCTACTGGTTACACTGATGTTTTCATATACAGTTTGTACACCCCTACTCATTCATAGGTTTTTCTGTATTTTGACTATTTTCTAC
>JAOTRR010000031.1:15309972-15323325 GCA_028570945.1 Gogo arcuatus
AAGCACTGGATAAAAACCCATCTATCTTATGTAAATAAAGATACAAATTTCATTGCCAGTGGTCAAGTGTTTATGAGATATGTTGCCTGGTACTTATGATCGGGTTCCCTGTGGTGGTACACATACGTTGTTCGTCATACGTACATATGTACGGATGGACATCGTACGGTCAAGCCATTAAAAATCGGGTCGATGCACTATTCTCTAAAATATCCGCATGCGCTCTGCTACAAGAGGATGGTTACCAACCAGACTTCAATAAATATAGAAATTATTTAAAATAATAATAATAATGCCATGGCTTAGTTAGCTATGGTGTTATAAAGAAGGTTTCCTAACATCCTAATAGATGTGGATAAATGGTCCCTGATCAATTCTCAAATGATGCCCATAATCCATTTCTGGATAATTGAGTTCAGAAAAAAACACTGACAACGTGAGCAGTGACATCCTTCATGGAAAAGCAGTTAAATCTTTTATGCAATAAATCAAAGCAAGTTCAGGAACTATTACCTTCAGCTGAACATATGGAGTTCAACCTGTTCCTTATGTTCCCATAAACTGAACTTTAATTTGGAAAAAATATGACAAACCCAGTGTAGGCTAACAACCAAAAGAGATAACTGACATTAATCTGGACCTTTTGCAGCTTAGTGTACAGTATGGACACACTGTGTGGACTTGACATTGGATGAACAGTAAAGTATAAAGAGGTGTGGGACCTGGAGATACAGCAGGTTTCAGGTTAGGCATTAGTTATCTTCTTTGCTCTATAAGTAAGACTGTGTTTACAGAGGACACACACAGGCAATTAAACAAGCTCTGTGTGATGGAGCACCACTGTGTCCTTGAGCTGCACTACAGTTCTTTCACCTGCTGACCGAGCCAGCTGTGTATACAGGCGTCTGGATTATGCTGGTGGCCATAAACATTTTTACACCAAAATAAAAAAAAAAAACTGCATAAACACCTTCCTATTTAGAATATTTAATGGAAACTGAAAATGGATAGCAGCTAACACATAATTTCAAGTCTGTGGCAACATATAAAACAAGCTGTAGCTGCTTGTTGTATCTGCAAAGGGACATTTGGCAAAAAGACAACAACAAAACTGGCAATGTACTTTTACCTCGACTAAACTGATTACATTGCTCACACAGTATGGCTAACATAGTTTTACACATTTCTTGTTTCTCGTAACAGAAAAGACAGCAGCTGATTTAGAACAAGTGCCTGCATTGGGACACAGCTCCAGTGAGAAAGACCAGTGAGGTGAAAATAAGTGAAAACACAGATTAACACTCCATCAGTGAAACTACCTGAGATGTGCATATCAGACAGATCTGCTCTGGCAGAATGCTGATGACTGCGGTCAAGCACACATCATTTCGTAAAAGCTGGTGCCACTGATAATAAGTCATGCAGAAAGCTAGGGCACTACACACAACAGCTATTGTTTACTTACTACACTCAATAGATGGCACTTTGAGGTAACAGGGCTGAAACAAACACATCTAATGGCAACTATGGCAGTATCAATTTGTCTTTTTTATATAAATATATATATATATCCATCTTATGTACACTACAAGGGTTGGCAAGGCTGAATTTTATGGCTTGTGTATTAGGGGTCTGCATCTAGATTCCTGCAAAGCTGCTTTGTAACAATATCTACAGTAAAAAGCACTGTACAAATCTAATGAGGGTAAATTCTACTGTGTACTTTATTCCAATGAAGTCTTGCTAATCATGTCTGAAAATAATTTCTATTGAATGCACTCATTCAAACAGTTAAATTCTGAATACCTGAATAACGATAAAGCTGTATGTCCCATTTAAACAACTTTATCTGCCTATGAATGCTGGTGTCTGAGAATAATAGCAGGCCATTATTACTGAGGTCACTACTGTCACACTAGTGGCCCCTGACAGTCGTAACATCTGCCACCAGAGGTCATCATCAACTGGATACTGAACTATCATTACTGCTACCTTTCTATTGTTCTCTTTCACCCATCACCACTAGGCTTTATACTGTAGGTCTGACATCATGCCATGCAGCATTTGAGGGACTGAACTGCCATATGCCATAAGGTCAATGTGAAACAGACAATGCAAATATGTCTTTTGGTTCATTGTGACAGATATTGCTACATGACATAGTAGCAAACTGTTTGTTTGTTTTTTTGAGAGAGAAAGGAAAGAATAAACTTTTATATATTTTATATGGTTTAAAAAATGCAATATTTTGGAGAATCTGACTAATTGCGTGTATATGTTAATTACCTAGGGCTACCACCTTTCCTATTTTTTTCCCCCCTATATTTTACAAGTTTATTTCTCAAGCAATTAAAAACATACAAATCCATCAAAGGTCATGAGTGAATTCACAAACTAACAGGTTCAACACATTTACACACTGGTGAACTGTTTAAAAGGCAGACATTTAAACAGTCTGTTATGTAACATACGCTTAGCTTGCTAACTACTTTTTTCTTCAATTCATCCAGTTGCACAGTTAACATTAACACTAAATCATGAAAAGCAACAAAGCTTTGGAGTAGATTTGGTACTTTGCCATCACTTAGACCTTTACTCTGGCCTTGCATGAATCATCCGACCTATCACTGTGATGTCCTAACACAATAGTTACTAGCTGTGATCTTAGCTTGTCTTGTAAAACTTTTGGCATCTTTGTAACATAAATATGATTACTAATGCATTTTGTTTGAGAAAGAGAAAGAGCATAAGATGCAAAGGCGAACGAGATTGCTAAGGTAATTAGTTGATTCAAAGTTGCTAGCTGAGCATTGTTCAGTAAATTCCCAACTCACAGGATGAAAATGCTGATAGCACATTTTCTTAGACATTAACATGCAGCAAAAAGTAGTTTTTGTGTTTTATTAGAATCCAAGCCATTCAAAATCAGTCTCACCACAGAGACTTTGTTTCCTTTGTTTGTTTTTTTAACCAGGATTACCATGTTGACAGTTCTTCTTCTTTTTTTATTTAATTAACAAATTAACATGTAATTAGTATCTAAGACATGATTTTAGTGTCTACTCATATCGTCTGTTTGTCAGTAACATCTAGACCACTGTCTTTAAAGACAAGTACTTGCTATTAAAAAAAATTGGGGGATAGAAAATGCAGACTGAAGAAGCAGCCAATCACAATATTATGTAACTTAAAACAAAGAGACCATTTAAAAATAAACAAATAAAATGAAAGGTTAATACAAGGGCCCTCGGAGAGTGCAGACCTCTGCCACAGCCAAATGCCTATATCTCGCAATGTTAGCGATAGAGAAACAGAATGCGTGGATCCGCCCCGTGACTCGGATCAGCTCCAAAATTTACCAGGTGCTTCCTTGGCCCATGCTACATCCTTCCACCAAGTTTCATGGAAATCAGGTTGGTAGATTTTGCATAATCCTGCTTATATTCAGACGAACAAACAGACGGACAAACAAACAGCACCAAAAACATAATCTCCTTGGGGGAGGTAATAATAGATGGAATTTATTCTATTAGATTAACGCATCACTATGAGAACATGACTGAACTCTGAATACAGCCCTTAGTTTGTAAAGTCTTGTCTCATTTTTTGCCTTTTGGATTTCCCTTTTACTTTGCTGTGGTCTCAATTAGACTCTGGGTTTTTACCATTTTATATAATTTCTTTTTTTTTTTAATTCTTACTTATTGTAATAATCCTACGCAGTACTGCACAGAAATAACACATTGCAATTATATTGCTACACATTGCAATATGCCTTGCTGCAGGTCTATATTAATACAAACTAGTGAAGCTATGATGTGTCACGGTTAAGGATCAGCCTATTATAAACACACCCACAGAAAACTTATGGGGAAACTGTCAGAATGCTCACTGAGTGCAATAAAAAAAGTCATTTGTTAGGGGGCTTATTTGGATGAATGCACTTCCGAATATCAGTATTGCAAAGGCCAATATTGTGATAATGTTTAACAAATGATATATTGTGCAGCCCTAATCCTCCCGCACCATGCTGCTCAATGACTTCTAAATACAGCATCAAATTTAATATGAGCCTAACAGCTTCAGATATCAAATTTTAACCTGACTCAAGGCGATATTACTCAACACATTCATAATCACATTTTTAAATAGGTCGGAAATTCAAGTACAAAAAAAAGCCATAACATTTTAAGCAATGAGTCAGGACCCAGTTTCCCCAAAGCATCATATAGTTAACAGCATCTTAACTGGTTACTGTAATAAGATATTTTAATGAATTTTAAAGCATTAAAAATCATTGAATGTCACATACTCACTACGTTTACATGCACAAAATATTCCAGTTTTGCCCTTACTTGGAAAAAGACAATATTCTTACTAAGCTGTTTACATGGCTAACAAAAATGAATATTCCACTAATATTCCCGTTTACATGCAGCTGTGCATACTCCGATTGTCTAGTTGGTTTGTATACAACGCACAGAGCTGACTGTAAACAGGCAAGAGGCCGTGTGTCGCAAACTGCCGTAAAAACCCCAACTGAGACCCATATGCTGAATGCGCTTTATACATATCCAAAGAATGCTCCTAAAACACAAATAATATCAGCATATCACACAGGTCTTAATCGAAAAATTCTAAATTCGGAATAAGGCCAAATTCGGAATATACAAATGGAATATGCTGTTTACATGACCCGTATCAAATTCCGAATATTGTCATATTCGGAATAATAGCGGAATATTAGCGTGCATGTAAATGAGGCCACATAGAATGAAAACTAGTTTATTTTGCAATCAATTTTATTTTGTTTTAGTATTTATGTACTATGAGGACATTTGATAGATTTCCTAAACTTTTATCTATTATTTAGATTTTGATATTATATTTTTTAGAGAGAGAGAGAGAAAAAAATAATCAAATTGAATATCAGTTAGGTTGTCTGCATAGGAGCACTGTCCCTAAGGAACCCATCTAAATCTTTTAGCTGCTGCTACTTCTCCCCACACACTGTATAATATTATCTTATAGAATCTTATAGAAATCTTATAGACAAAAAAGAAAGAAAAACAAAACACAAACGTGGCTGAAGGGCCTCTGCTAATATACAGTATAGCAACATATATACAGCAATCATTATTCTCAGTAGAGACCAAAAGAAAATTTGTGGGCCAGGCTGAATTTCAGGAAATACTGAGCTAAATATCGAATGGTGAATACCAAATCCCATTTAAAACACGTGTTTATTTATTTATTTTCTACTACTGCATAAATGATAGCATTTTTTGTTTTCATTTGAATAGTACAAAGGTAAACTCATAAAATCTCATGCCTTTTTACATTTATTTCAACTTGGATGAACAGATCTAAATATTTGTACGTTTTTGTCACAATGCTGCTATGAGCAATCAGTAGTGTGAGTTTACACATTTGCTATTGCTCTGCTCGATCTGGTCAAAGAACTCTATTTTGAAAACCTTTCCTCCCACAGACATGCAGATTAGCTCAACTGGCTACTCTAAATTGCCAGATTTAACCTTTAACCTGAAGCAGGAGAACCTATGGGTTGCAACATGAAGGAAACAGTCAAGGAAACGCTGTCCTCTCTGTGATTATTCACATTGATCCCGAAGAAGGAAAATAGCACCGTTGTTTGCCTAATGCCAGCCTAAATGTCAATGATCAGTAATGGATGACACACATCAGTCCTGCTGGCAGAGCTCCACATTACATACTAACGACTGCGTTATTGTCCACACAAAACTAAGCATCAGGTCTCACATTGATAATTAAGCAACAGTTTACATCAATACAGTTTTATAAACATATAGTGCTTGATGTTGGCAAAAGCTATAATTTTCTGTAACTAGTCTATAATCTTGCACAGCTCTTGCAATTGCCTCACACAATTTGTCTATTAATGTTGTTTTCACAAACCAACACAGTTCACTAGAGTTGATGGAAATGGCACAAAAAGGGGTAATACTACACCACTTGACAATACTGAAACAGCCGTTTAAGTTCTTTTTAAGCACCAAATAATCCAATTTAGTGAAAACAAATTGATGTATCCATTTAAAATAGCCAGAATTAATTATTATGCAAATCAGTTTGAATCTTGGGTGGAATATTCTCTGATTTATTGCTTACCACATGTCCCCTGCTTAGCAACTAGTACACAGCGAGAGTGTAAAAGACAGAGTGATAAAGTAGAATGATTATATGGAGAACATCTCTGTGGGAGATGAGTACACTAGATTTCTGTTCTCCTCGGGACACAAAAAAACAGTATTTCAACAAATTTCTTGCATGGTAAGCACAGACAAAGTAGCATTTCAGGAACACAATTATAAATGATTGGGGTGGGGAATCATTTATAATACAGTGAATGTAATGATAATATATTCAAGTGATTGAAATACGATGTGGCAGAAGCTCCAATAATGAATTACTGTAATGTATTTATCATATCTAATGACCCAAAGGGGTCTGTGTGGATATTATGTATCAGATATAGACATGTTAATGTTAATAATGTTTTAAAAAATGTCAGCAAACTTTTTAACACATAGGACACCAAACTATATCTGACCATGACAGGATTAAAAAGGAGAACGTTTAAGGAAACATCATGTGCATGTTCTTCGGCATGTGAGATTCCTACGACAAGCCCAATAAGGGTTCGCGTTGCAAATTCAGATTTCATCTCGCCTCTGGCTTCATTAGATTCCTTCTATTAAAACAGATTTTTCACTCGATATTAACGTGCAGTATTTCCGTATGACAAAAGCAGATTTACAAACAGCTTTCTCCTGTAAACATTTCCTACCCACTCCTGCGAGCACCTCCCTCTGCCTGCTGCATTCTCTCTGCTGGATTCGATTGGAGGAGAACTGTTCTCCTACTATCACTAGTGCGGCGGATGGGAATCACATAGAGACGCAATTAGCATGAGCCCTGGTTGCCATGGCAATTTGTAGCTGTGCATCTGCTTGAATGAGACATGCCACTTTCCACAGGCCGAGAGACACCCACGGATCGGTAGAGCTGCTCCACAGGTCCTGCGCATGTTTTGGCACCACGTCCACCAAGCCCGTGCCACAGGGATGCGCTCTCGCTCAGCCGCATTACTCACAAACAACAAAATCATTTTCTTGCTTTTTCTTGACCCATTGCCAGTCCTTCACATACTACTATCATCTTACTTAAATACCCCTATCACCTGCTCACATATCTCAGGTATGATTATGGACCAGAGCGCACAGTTTAGCCACTCTGGACTAAAACTGAAATAGCACACAAGCATCAGGTGTAGTTGACCACTTATAACCTAGATTCCAAAAGCATAAATGTGGCTGCTTACATGTGTATCGTGTTTGGCCTTTAATTGACCCTTGTGTCCCTAGTCTCAACCTCATGTGGCCCAAAATCTTCTGATATTTGTGTAGGAATTAACACGCACGTACTTCAGTGGTCCCTGGGGCTATAAGGCGTCCTGCCTGAGATGGCTCAGATTGTATTAATCAACAGGCGTAGCATAGAATTCCTCTTCCGTTCTGTGCACACATCCTCCATTTCCCCAGGAGGTGTGTTTGACAGGTGCTGTCATATCAACAGTCGCCCAAACTCTCCAACTGTTTTGCCTCTTAATGGATTCCCAATCTATTGCATCTAAAAGCAAATGAAAGATTGCCTGTCAGGTGTGCCAGCAGTTTCTCCTTCATTCCCCCTTTGCAGTAAATCTTTTGGAGAGTAATTTGTGATTATTCACTCTCCCTAATGCACTGCCTGCGCCTCTGACTCATATACACTGTGAAGCCATATACAATCAGCTCCAGAATTATTGGCACCCTTAGTAAAGATGGGTAGGAAACAGATATGCAAAAAATGTCCTAGGACCCTGGAGGATCTGGAGAGATTCTGTATTAAGGAGTGCTCTCGGATGCCTTGCTCTGTATTCTCCAAACTCATCAAGCATTATAGCAGAAGACTCAGTGCTGTTAGGCTGATAAAGGGTGATTGTACAAAGTAAGACATTTTGTAGTACCAATAAATGAGATTTATGTGGGCTTGTTAAAAAAAAAGGATATCTCTTTAAAACTTTTTTAGAATCTTCAGTTTAATTCAAATTAGGTTTGCTATTATATATTTTATATTTTCAGACTGACCTAATTAAATACAAAGGCATTTTTTTCATAACCTTTTCTATGCATCTATACTAATTCTGGAGTAGAGGGTGACACCGGAGTGGATTTTTACTCCTGTCCCATCGTACTCCCACAAAACTACTCCTGTCCCGTCCCAATCCCGGAATAATGACTCCCGTCATTATTCAAAAATAAAGCAAATAGCATTTATTCGTATTAGAACTGCATAGTTAAATATTAAAAACTGACCTATCATTATGATGATTCCCGTCCCACCAGCCCACCAGTCCCATTGACTTTTTTTCCTGTTCCGTCCCAGTCATGTGATGAATAGTGAAATTTACTCCCATCCTACGGGAATCCCACAGGAATCCCGTTACGCACAGGATTCCTGGAAAAATGTCAGCCTCTATTCTGGAGTTGATATAATTCTGTTATTACAACAAACCCTGAGATGCATTCAGATGCATGTACACATAGCAACAACTAAACAACAGACACACTTAATTAACATTAAGTGCTACTACTAATAAAAATAAAGGGAGGATGCAGCTGTAATCCTGTTACACAGCTGACCTTCTCTATCAAGCTCTGGCTTGGTGTCCCAAGGAGGAGGGTCTTACCATTGCCCTTTTATGACTGTCAGGATTAATGACTTTTCTGCACTCCCCTCCAGCTGCCAGCTACACAGGAGGGAAAGAGAGAAGGAGAGAAAACACAGGAGCCTGCGTGGGTTTTCAAACTGTCACCTATCACTATTACCCTTTGAGGCTCAATGAACTAAACTGGTGAGAAAGATGCCTGTTGCGAGTTTGCGTTTCAAACAGTGCTGATGAAAGGCAGACACCTCCCTCACTGCCTGTCCCCTTGCCAAGAGCCATACAGATTCCTTAAAAAGCACATGTGTGCATAAAACCATGTTTTTGAGGTAGTATGATTTGTCATGAGCATGGGGTGGAGATAGAGAGCTGGTGCTGAGTTTCCTCTTGTCTCTATGGCAGCAGCTCCATAACAGCACAGCCTTGATTTAATAAGGAGGAGCTCAGCTCTAGTTCAAGGGAACCGTGAACCAAGTATAATGAATAACTTATGGCCCTTATCAAATATTTGCACTCAAGCAGCCTGCTGTGCATTATGGAGGGATTTGCCATACCCCTGTGTTTCCCCTCTGTTGCTTAACTGCTTTAACGCAGGTTACTACATGGCTCTGTAGAATATTTGATTATGATTGGTCAATTAAGGCATTCATCAATATTCAATATTTGACATATTTATAAATAGCAAACCACTGAATCGGTATAAGTTTGTAACATGCGCTGAGAGTTGAGGCAGGACGCAAGTGCGTAAAATCAACATGTTTATAAACCATTAAGCAGTTTCACAGTCCATAGCAGAAGTCACAAAACAGGCAGACAGCATTATAAAAGGATAATCCATATTCAATAACGATAAACAGACACAAGGTCAAAACAGGGAAGTCAATCAACTAGGAAGCAAATGGAAAGAAAAGGAAGAAAAAAGGAAAGAAGGGCTTGGTAACACATACATGGAATAAAACCTGGCAAAAACAATGAAAAACAAGAGGGTATAAATACACAGGCTAATCAGGAAACTAAACATAAACTCATCTATTTGCATCCACATGACCCTGTATTTTGCAACATTTGGCAGAAACTCTCCAAATTGCATACTGATTAAGGAAAATACACAAAAAACTGTTGCTGTGCTAAAATGTTGTGCTATTTTGTTCATTTGAAAGATACAATCCTCTTGACAGTGTAGACCCTGATTGTTTGTATGTTTGCTGAGTGTTATCAAGTTTGTATGCTTTTTACAGACAAGTATGTAGTAAAACAGGACCTAAATAGGTTGGTCTACTACTGTTTATGTTGCTATGCAATTCTCTATGTTGCTATGTACAGTATTAACAAAGGACCTTTTTTCAGAGTGATAAACTTGCTATAAGTTATCCTTTACTTATTGTCGCATTCTACCCTCACATTTTCTGAATTCAGTGATAAACGTACAACTGCGCTCATAATCAAATCAAATCAATTTATTTGTATAGCACTTTTAACAATAGGCATTGTCGCAAAGCAGCTTTACAGAAAAATATAGATTTTAAACATATGAATTAATACATTTTTCATGATAATCATGATTCATTTCTTCTATCCTACATGTTTGACTTACAATATGTCAGACAACAGATCGACACTTACAAGGGTGTCGGAGTGTGTGGATGTGTGCTCGCATACATGCACTGTATAAGTGTTTGTGTATGTGTGCATTGTGTTTTTTGCTCTGAACTGTCACATGCTGGCGCATGATGGAAGCCAGGCAAACAAGAGTGTCAGAGCTCTGCAGCTGAATGCAGAGACAGACGTTGTACTGTATTCAGACGGACAGGCCTTCCTCTGGCTGTGTTCTGCAGATATTATTACTGACAGCACTCCAGGTCCTGTACACATCACAGCAGCTTTTCCAGACTGTCTTAATGAATGATTTCAATTTGTACAAGCAGGACCTTTCACACCAGCATTTTTCTCTCTCTTACATAAACATTCAAGCTCAGAAAGAGACAGAGGTAGAACTTCTCACTTTCATTCTAGTTGCTGCTGATTTGTAAAATATATTCCCTTTGAGCTAAAGAGACCCCAAGAGAGATTATATTTTATACTTCATATAATTCATGTCAGTAGAGCGCAGTCACTGCACTAAAAATAATGCTTAAATAGTGTTGAATAGGCTTCTAAAAAAAACCCACACTTAATAGTAAGTTCAGTCATGTGCTTTTCAAAGCTAATTATGGGTGTGTGGCCGAGCTGCAGTGCCAGCGTCCACCTCCACACTCTGCAGCACCTTGGACAGCACCAGTGACTCAGAGCCACTCACCTGCCGAGAAACTGGCCCACTTTTCCATCCCACCGCTCAACTACAGAGCACAACACACTAGGCTTGCCGCTTTCACATGTATACATATGTGCCTTAACCTCGCCAATCTGTCTCGATTCCAACAGCACGGTGACCAAAGAGGCAGGAGGCCATCACACTATCTGCCATTTTTGGCTGGAGTGATAAGCACCAATGTGCTTATTACAGGTGCTACGGTGCTGTGAGTCCCTGTGTGTTGTGAGTAGAGCAGCACAATTCAGAAGGATGGCGCTACTGATCCTCCAGAGCTGAAGTTCACATATTCTGATTCTGAGTTACTTACCTTCAATTTTCTGGCCTAGTGTCATTTAAATTTTCATTTCTCATTCAAAGTCAACCTTCAAGCATGATCCTTGTAATGCAAAAATGTCAACAAAAGGTCAGCCATGGCAGACTTGTCCAAAATAGCCTGTTATTAATATAATTAGTTGCTGCTTCCTTGAAACCCTCAAACAAAAAAACTGTAATAAACATCCTCGCCATTTCCCGGCAGGTCACAACACGCTTCTTGTTACCACCATGCTGATACGTAATCATTTTAGTGTAATGATGCGGCAACCAAGAACACAATGCATGTCATTTGGCATCAGTAATTACATTTCTAAATCAGTGCACTCTTTTTGTAGAGTAGACCTCAAATAATCTCCTTGAGAAATAAAACAAAAGCCGTTACAAATTTGTTACACAGCGTAGCCGGATACATTACTACAACTTACAACAGGAGCAATTGTTCTCACTTGTCTGCCTTTGACTGCGTCTTCCATCAAGCCATACACTATATATTGCATCCATAAATGTCTAATGTAGAAAAAGCAAACAGACCACAGCTCACGCAGAGCGCTGCAGGCTTAATTTAATAATGTTTCATGGAATAATGCAGAGGTCTGTGCTCATACTACAATTAAAGTAATACATTATGCTCATGGTGATTATAAATATGCTAAACCCAGGGCTGTGGAAACTTTTACATGATTGTGTTTGTGTTGTGGTTTGTAACAGCACAACTTTAGATCGATCTTTTCTCATACAGCTATGATCTTTTACACTATCATGAGGTGGATTACACCAAATCATACACACAACTCATCTTGATGGGTGGCAGCAGGATTCCCTAAGGCTTAGTGCGCTGATAGGTTACAGGCTAGAAAGAAAAAAGGCCTAGGTTTACAGGGTGTTGAAGAAGTGCTGCACTGCACAGGACACAAAGCCAAGAGATATCGTCCAAGTGGAGGCTGAAGCACGCATGTTTAAACTGTTTTACATGCATGTTGTAAGCACTACCACAGCAAACACCTGCCACATAGCTGGGCTCAGGCCACACAGTACAACAAGTATAATGGACATAATCTGAGTTCTGTGCCTACTCATCCACAGACTGCAGCACAATCTGGTCATTTCTGGCAGGTTCCCTCAGCCTGCTTGCTCAGTCCACAACCTGCTCTCCACCGTGATGAGTGCTCCACAAACTCCAAGAGTAAGCTTAACACACTATCTTAACTCCAACACAAACACAGACAGGGCCTTTCTAGATATCAAAGACAGAAGTTAAGCTTTTGCAATTGCATGTGAGTTGGCGTGACTTCTCTAACACTGGCTTTTTTTCCCAGCCAACTGTTGCCTTGGTTACAAGCTTTGTAGACTGTGATACCAGCTTAGAGCTGTTTGAATGGAGCCAACTCAGACTGCATCCACTTGGGGTCCAATTAACATGAAATACCCACCCTGTCATCATCTGACAGATCTGTTGAAGCAGCACACCATCAATATAGAGCCGCAATCCTGAAGGACAGCACACTTAGAGAAAATAAAGGTATAAAGCATACCAGGTTGAAGAACATGATACATAATCATCCTAACATCCTAACTAACATCATTGTCAACCAACGTAAACATTGCAAATAGTATTGACGATACCAAATATAGTACATACTTGATACGATATAAAAATGGCAGAACTTGTCAAACCATTTATTTTTCATTTAGGACACTATGCAATGTGCAAAGCTCTACTGAGTCACTATAGAATATCAAATAAGGTGGCAAAAGGTTGATGAAAATTCAATACTTTTTCAGTACTTCAACAGGTTAAATGATTTGATTCTGCAATGTTCAATACTTTTAATGCTGCATTTAAATAACCTAACACTCCATTGACATTATATTTTGCCTATAGGCATATCATATTGTGAATGCTAATTTGAGCCAGCTGTACACTGAACCCAGCCACTGGGGTTGCACAAGCCAGTGCATACTTAGTGCCAGTCCCAAGCCC
>JAOTRR010000031.1:15323686-15347373 GCA_028570945.1 Gogo arcuatus
AGTCTCGATCAGCATATATTTGAAAATGAGCACGGTTTCACAGACTCCCACTCAAGGGCGGGGGTTGGGGAGGTGGGCAGCTTCTTTTTTTTTTTTTGTTTAAATAAAATTTCATAACGTAGAGAATTTCCAAACAGTCGACTCTACGTCGGCTTCGGCCTTGCAAGGTTCAGGATGATTTTGATTTTAACCAATAGATGGCATTTTGAGTCATTTTCAACCCATAAAATGCCAGTTTTTATAAAAATGGTAATGTTGTCAATATTAACACCAGCGTTGATGCGTTTCATCACAGTACAGACATATCATTTAGTTTACAGCTCAAAAAACACATTTATGTGTGCAGTACCTCTTTAAACAGAGTCTTTGAAAAGGTTTTCATTGAACATAATCCAAACTGATATCTACACATTTTTATTTTATGGTCATATTGAATTTGAAACAGTTTTTTTGACACGTCTCAGTTTCTTTGATCGGTGTTTTACTCTTCTGTGATTCTCTTTGAGATCTTAACTCACAGCAGGAATTGAGAACAAATAGCACATGAAAAAAACATAATTTACATATTGCTTTCTATCCCTACTTTATACGACATCCTTCACGCAGTTCTTCTTGTAAATTACCCACATCACGTCCACTAACCCTGCACGCAATTTATCTGATTGCACATGCAAATTAGTACTTGTTATCTGGGATTTTAGTAAATCAAGGCCCAAGAGTATTACATAAGTACACCATTATGTTACACCACTATAGCACATTCTACATCAGCCTTACACTTCTTAAACATGACAGAGTGATAGATGGTATAATAAATTAAGGATTAACAACATAAGAGTTGTCTCCAATCAATAAAAGAAAGTCACTAACTGATTTTGGCCTGTGGTCATTGCTGTTCTTATTTCTGAAGATGCACCATAAAGATCTTGCCTGCTTGAATTGGGCTTCTTGATTTCATTAGTATAATACCAATATGCTGGTTTACATTTTACTGTAAAGGCTGCAAGAACACTGCCAAGATTTTAAAAGAAAAAGAAAAAAGATTTACCTTCTACTGCCAACAGCTGTGAAATATAAGTGTGAAATGGGACAATACGGGAAGTAATCAGACTTCAGGTAGTCCAGCAGATTTGCTTTAAGTGACGTTCAAGGATGCAATACACACAAAAGCATTAATTCATAAACACAGACAGACCCAACACACTATTTTAATTTGAAATTACAAACTTTAAAAGAAGCAAAATTATATGAGGTGCTCACACTATAAACGAGTGAAATAAACACTTCTCACTAGTGCATGAAACAGAGCTGTGAGAGCACAGATGATGGCAGCGTTGTCTGGATTCTTAATTACTTGAACACTGCAGGTGAGACAAACATGTTCAAATGTACCACCATTCTGTACATCATTCTAACTCGGTCTATTACAGCCCATTAAAGCCAGAGTACATAGTCTCTTTTTTGCCAAAAAAAAAAAATGTAGAGAAAAATGCTCCTTTTTAATTGTATCTATGAAAGGCATGTGTGTCTCTAAGGATGTTCATTCCAGCCAAATTTGAGCCACACCTAAGAGCCAAGCTCAACTAATTAACAAAAGTGAAATCAGATATTGCTCCTTTTGTGACTGGAATGAAAATCTATAGCCACGCTGACCCGTTGTGGATAGGATTGGACAGCCTACCTCTGAAACATGATGTTCTTGCACTGCAGCGAGTCACCCTGGAAAGCCAAAAATAATCATTCAAAGTGAGAGCTGTCAAGTCAGATTTTGGCAGGTTGGAAGATTTGAAAGAAGATTATGTGTCTTACATCATCACAGACTGATGCCACAATCACAGGCTCTATTTGACCATTACTTGAATGTGTATTGATTTCATAACTATCAGATTAAGCCAGAATGAGAAAGAAACGCACAACACAACTGATGTTACAACATGTTTTTCTGCAAGATGCTTGAAATGACGTTTGAGACACATCAAATGATATGTACTAAAGATTTAAGCAAAGAGCATGTGAATATTTATGCTCTGCAAGTACACTTCCATTTCACTGGACAGAAACACACACATACGCAAAAAAACATAGCGCATTTAAAAAAAAATAAAACTATAGACATATCAGTGTGTGTATATAATATAAACCCACACACTAAAAAAAACAGTTGTTTGCAAGCATGATTTTAAAAAGGATGGACTTAACTAGCCATTTTATTACACACCTTCCTTCTTGATACCTAGTATAAGTGACAAGCTCCTCTTTTCTCATGCATAATTTGTGTTAACTGTTCTCTAGCTCATTATTACTGATCAGTTTCTGACCACTGGACCACATTGGCTTGATATTTTCAGTTGGTAGATTATTCAGTGGTGATTCAGCAGGCTGCTCTGCTTGATACACTCATACCAGTGCCACACACACACACACACACACACACACACACACACACACACACACACACACTATCATGTCAGTGTCACGGCTTTACTGAGAATGGTCCACTATTTAATGGTCCACCATTAAATAATATTTGGCTAGTGGTGGTATTATGCTGGTTCCTTTCCACTGATGGAAGTAGGGAACATTAAACCTTCTGTGATGACTCAAAGATAGCGTGAATGAGGAATGTATCCACAGCCTTTTGAGCTTTGCACTAACTAAAAAAAAAGTAATCACAGAATAATCTGTTTTCATCAGGAGCATCATTTAAGTATACATATTTGTGGGGAAAAAAGCTCCCAGTCTATTTTAAGATTGTAAGATATGGGATGTTTTTCCCCAACCGCTCTAGACTTTGCTCTGATTCAAAACTCGTCCTCCCAAACCGATGATACAGAGACCTGACACACGTAACAAGATACACACAGACATTCCTGAAATTCAGATTTTCCACCTTTTCCATGGGGAAAAAATAAGACTGCGGTGTCAGATTTGTATAATAACCTAAACCATCAATCCTTATTGAGAGCAGTGCAGGAATACCAGCATGCATTTCTGGGCTAAGAGCCAAGTGTCATTACAACTACGAACAATCATTTGAGGTTCTTACACTTGTAACATGTTTCTATTACAAAGTAATCAAACTGCAACTAAGACTAATTTCAGAGGGCACAACTGAAATACATCATTTCAGTTAAGTTTCTGCAAGATTACACATGTTTGGCCCTGACAGAGAAACTGTTCTCTGTGAAGACTAACACCTGTAATTCAAAGGATACATAAACACAATGGTAATGTGTCTTTCTTATACGCTTTCACAAGTTTTACGTGTGCTGACCCTCAGTTGACTCCTCTACATCATAGAAGCCAAAACCTAGCATGACATGCTCGCTAAACCTTCAGAGTGCACTTCACAAAGGAGTCCATAACCTGGGCGTACACTAAAAAGTCACCAGTGGAGTGCAGAACCTGTGTGTGTGTGTGTGTGTGTGTGTGTTCCTTTATCACATTCCTTCTGGCATGTGCATCTGTGTTTAGATTGTTCGACAGCAGAACGATTGCGAACAGTAACATGCGCCCTGAGTGGTTCTGACTAAAGAATGCAGGTTTTAAACCAAGGCAGAGATTTATTATCCTAATATCTCACAGTTACGAGTTTTGAACACATCATCTCCTCAATAATTTACCTAAATTAGGAAGCAAGAGCCCAGCTAGTCGCACAAACACATGGACATGCTCGACGAAAAACAAACACCGGTGTGTAAATATATACAGCAAATGCAGCAGGGGTTCCACACAGCCTCTCAACAAGCTGTGTGGTCCCACACCGCTTTCCTGTGTCTCCCCCACTTAACACCCTGTCCTCTTAAATCAGACAGTCTCTCTGTGTGTCCAGAATAGCTGTAATATTTCATTAGAACCATTATATAAGAAGTCTATATTGGGAACTCTGCGTATGTGAATGTGTTTATTTATGGTGATGGATAACTCCAGCGTGGGCAGCTGACATAGTCTCCCATCACAGTAGCCCAGTCGAGCAAAACTGCTATTTCCTCTTGGATTATTTCACTTTAGTTCTGCGTCCCATAATCAAGCACATAAATTCAATAAGCTGTATATACAATGTAAAAAAAATACCAATCAATATACATACTACAGTATATGATTGTCTATTAAAGAATAGAAGTGTTCGGTGAGCCTGTATGAGGGAGAAAGAGAAGGAAAGCATCTTATTTTAAACACAGATTATTAATGCTAGGTCTTTCTGCACAGGGAGCACTTCAGGGTTAAACGTAAAACGGTCAAACCTCTTTTAAGGCAGAAATTAGGATCATTCATGCACTGTGTCTTACACATACTGTAGGTTATTGTTAAGGACCCACCAAGTAGCAACCATCCCTGTATATTTTGTTTCATTTAATTTTTTATAGAGTTATTATTTCTAGAGTTCAGGGTCAAGGCTGGTCAAATCAAATCAAAATCAAAATCAAAGGGCAAGAGGGAAGTGGGGGAGAGCAGAGCAGAGGTAAGAAAGAACAATGAGGAAAGAGAGAACATAGCTGATTTAGTAAAGCTTCCTTCTTCCATGGTAATTATTTGATGTTAATAGACATAAGTTTAGCTGCTTGGTAGTTTCACATAAAACATAGTACATTGAACTAAGTACCCTCTAACAGGGTTTTAGCTTGATAGTAGTCTTAGACCTTGACCAATTCGCACTAGCATGAGGATTTGTTTTTGATGGAGACTATAAAGCACTGCTATACATCGCACTGGATAAAGGTGTCTGCCCGTTGCTGTAAATGTAAATTTCAGATCTTACACAAACACTCTTCACTTACTACCTGCAGCAACTTATTTTAGTCATCGTAATGTGTTTCCCCCCCAATTTGTTGACCTGCTAATTCCCACCCACCAGCCAGCTCATATCATATGAAAGCTACCAATCAGGGAGAGTGAAGGCTAATCCTTTCCAACTGCTTGCTCATGCTCCATCACCAGACAGGATAATACCCTCTGACCCTCTTCCACATACATGAGCTAGCAGATGCCTACAACAGTCAAGTGCCTCTGTGACTGACAGGGGTGAGAGAGGATACTATCACTCCTGTCCAGAGAGCATGGCCAATTTTGCTCTCTTGAACTCCCAGCCACAGATGGCTGTGGCATTGTTGGGATTTGAACTCACGACCTCTGGATGACAGACTGAACAGTTTTCTGTTGTGCCACTTGGGAGCAAGAAATGTCCTTTTAACACTGTGGAATAATGTTTAAATGATTAGGATATTAATAACCCTGGCAAGGTAGCAGTTCTGGTGATATTCTGTTAAGTAAAAGTACCCCCACAACTACAATATATAAGAGGCATTTTGACAACTAAGCTAAAGTATGTTGTGTGGCGCGCATCCCCAAGCAATACTCTCTACTACTCTGTCTTTTGTCTGTTTTGGATTTTTCCCTGATTTTCTCCCTAATTTTAGTCACAGCCTATTCCCACCCACCAGACAGGTCTATCCTATCACACGAAAGCTACCAGCCAGGGTTTCCCCCGAGACACGTGATCCCAGCTGAGCAGAAAGAACTGCTTTTAGAACATCTTTTAGAACTGCTGTTCATGCAGAATCAGGGGCAGTGTAACACACTTGGAGGAAAGCTATCAACCCACTTCCATATGCATGATCTTACAGACGCCCATGATTGGTTAGTGTCAATGTAATTGACAGGAGAGAGAGAGAGAGAGTATGCCACCCCTCCTCCCTCTTCAGCTCCTGGCCATGGATGTCTGTAACATCATAGAGATTCAAACTGGTGATCTCTGATAGGGTGAACGCTTTCCTGTAGTGCCCACTCTCTACTACTCTCTGACAGGTATTTATTACTGTAAAGGCGAGTGGATTTGCTGCTTTTTATCAGTAATGTGTTTTGTATTATAGTTTTAGACCTTCAATACAGTTTATACCACTACAAACAAAATTTTTACTCAAATAGATCACAGTAAGTTCATTATACAGTATAATGTCCACACATATGAATCGACAGCTTATAAAATAGCACTTGATCCAGCACATCCTATTATGTTGCATTTTATTTTATTTTTTTAGATATTGTGTGCTGAGAGCTAACTGTGTTCCACAAATACCAAATCAAGGATGTAGGCTATTTCTTTTCTTTTCTTTTTTCTATTTTGATCAGATTAATAAAATAATATCAATGTTTTTTTTAATTGATTAACTCCTCTATTAAGAAAATATGACCACATTTTAAATCTGACCAAACACTCATCTTCTACACTTACAACGTTTTTTAATTAAATGTTGTTCATAATTTTATCCATAAAAATAAATAAATTGATCCTCAGTATATGCAATAGTTCCGGTTAATACTGTATCTAGATTCTGCAGATCCTAAAAGAAAGTTAAAGTGTTCAGGTAACCATGGTGTAACCATAGAAAAATATTCACTATTAATAGCTCTGAGAGAATGACCCAGATCTGTTACAAATGAGGTACAGCACAGGTCCCTAGACGTCAGAATAAAAGAAACGTCTTACAATATATATATTATAAGATGTTTCTATATTGTTCATCTTAGCCACAGAACCTAGACCTTTTGGAGAAAGATTTCATCTAGGACAGTCCTTTGTACCGAACCCCACCCACCAACATGCACCCCCTACACCCCTATTTCCTTTTACCCCTTATTCTGCACCTTATCATAGCCAAGTACATGAATAATGAATGATATTGAGTCAGCAGAGCCCATGTTAGCAGAGGAGTTATCTTCTGTCTGTCTTTGATAGTGTTAGTCATGCCCACATCTGTTGCTTAGCAACCAGGTAATTCCTAGTAAGTACAGTTCTTCAGAGAAATCCCCTCATCCTACAATTCACCAAAACCCTAGACATGGACAGGTTATGGGCTTCTCTGTTTATGTAAACATGAACATTATGGGCATACTGAATGACTTGGTAGTGTTGTTTGCAGCTTGAAGAAAAGTACCAATATAGCAGTGATACAAAGAGTAAAATGGCTCTTTATATCCTCCGAATTGGGTTGTTGAGGGCTCTACAATGTGAGTGTTTTGCTTGCATTTGTTCATTGATTAAAAAGTTTTTACATGACAGTCCACTCTCTTCTCCACCTGTCTCTCCACATCAAGGAGGTTAGGTCAGAATTCCCTGCTCAGCCCATCTTTTCATATAGCAGGTGACTAAGTCCTGGTTTATACTTGAAGCCTGACTACATGTGCAGATGCAGCGACCACATTGCTCACATATTTCCCTGCATATACTGTATCATGTACACCCATAGGATTAAAAAGCAACATCCAGTAGATGGCACATCAGAGCCAAAACATTCCTGTTTGTCAGGTTTCCATGTCAACCGGTAAAATGTTTCGTGATTTGTTGGCTTGTTACAAGATACTGCAACTGTTCTATGTTTCCAGAGCTTGTTTGATGACTTCAGTGGCGTTTGAAATTTTGCTCCCCCTTGTATTTGATGTAAAACACCACTTTGTTGTTGGGGTTCCTTTTTGGGATTCCTGAAAATGTTGCCGTACTAGCCACATAGCTTTCAGGGCTTTTGAGGATGTCAATAAACTGACGTTGATCCTCGTTTTTCCATCTTCCTTTCATGTGCAGGTTTTTCCGCAGAAACTATGTCACTCCACGTACATGGAAGCAGAGGAATTGTCTGTGCTCCTGAGTAAATGTTGAAATATGCATCCTTCATATCTATGGTTATGAAACAATCCTGTTTGCTCATTGCTTACTCTGGTATGTATACCATATGGAACAGCAATCATTTTGAGAAGACATCTGTGTCTCACTGAACTAAAATTCCTGTTTTCTTTCAGTAGTGATTGCACTTCCACAGTCAGTAATTAACCTATTTGGCTTGGGTCTTGCAACTCTGTAGGGCAGACCCCTGCGACCTCTAAACAATACTCTATGCACCCTGTGAGTTCAATAGCCACTGGTTTCAGAGTACCAGGATCCCATGGGAGTTGTTGTAAATCTTCAGCTTTAGAAGCTTGATTGTTCCATGTTCTAGCATGAAACTGCCTTTGTGTTCAGGGGTGGCTCTGTGGCACCAGTATGGTCCCTTCTGCATCCTGTATAGCTTCTTCAGTCCACAGGAATAATATGCTGGTGCAAAAAAGAGTCGAAGGGCAGTCTGTTGTGTCACAAGTTTTGCTCTTGTCTTGTTTTGCAATAATTTAATGCTTCCTGGGCCTCTGTGCCAAAGACCTGTCTAGGTCCCAATTATCTATTTGAGAGGTATGCAGCAGGCTTTATACACAAAGCTTCGTCTGCCTGTATTACTAATATGACAACCGGTCTTTCTGCTGGAGCCACTGATCTCAACCTTAGGGTTTCTTGATGTGATGTGTCATATGTCATCTGGCTGCTCTTTTTATCAAGTTGCGGCTTCAAAATGCATTAAAGCTAATTGATGAAAAAAGTACATTGTGGAATAGTCCAGCCATTTGTATGGACGAATGTGAAATAGATTATGCACTGGCTGGAGGATCCACATTTAATTTTGCAAAGGAAGCCTTAATCCCGGCCTGCAGCTCGTTGAATGCTGCTGCCGTACTGTGCTGCTGCCTCACCCTCTTCTACATCTACATACAGCCTGCTTTGATGTAAGAGTGGATCTGAAGGTCAGAGAAGCTACTAAGACACAGCTACTAATAATGAGTTGATAAAGTTTGATCAGCAATTCACACAAGCTATAACTCTATGGACTTTATAAGGTTTTAAGATTAATTACTCTGCATTTGCAGCATCCATACTGCTACACACCAGCTTAAACAACAGGCCACATGTCTTGTCAGCAACACTGCCAATTGTGGCAAAATTACTAAGTCGTCGAATATTAGAAATACCGCCCCCTATGGTGCACCTCGGTACACTCTCCCTGAGGTTCAGATTTCAATAATAGGAAATACAAGATCTCACTCCACAGCAACACAAGAAGCAAGAATGCGTAAATGGGCAACTTAGGTTTGGCTAATATGGCACAAAAAATTATATCTTATAACTTTTTATATCTATATATAACAAATCCACACAAATTAAACTGTTTAACAAGGATAATGTGGAAAAACTACAAAACATCCAAACATCCAATCACATAAGTCACTTGTTTCAGCAAGTAATAATGGAGTTATTAATGTACTGATCATTGACAATACCCATGATACACAAAAATGTATCCTGATGTTATTACAATACAATATTCAACTCTAGTGTAAATGATCTTTTTTCCCCTCCACATTTATGACCAAGATAACCCCAAGTGGATTTAACCTGGAGATGTTTTTGTTTTTTTTTGTTTTGTGTTTGTGAAGAGTAAATACTCAGGGAACATTAAATTCATGAAATTCTGTTTTTGATTCATCACATAGACCCCTGAACCCCTGCAGTGTGAGTTGAATATAAGTGGTAACACTGCAGTAACACTGCAAAGTATGCACGCTTTGCAGAGAACCCTCCTCACAAGCTCTACACAAATGCTCCATGCGCATTGCCATGACAACCCCTCACTACGGCTGACAAAGACCTTGCTGTTAGCACCCGTTTTCCAATGTGGTTTTTATTTATTCATCAGTTTAAGCTTTCAGTGTCTATAGCAAATGCAGAGCATGCAAATTAGAGCTTTCCTTCACATGAAGGTTCAGAAGATACTGGACCAGGGACATGCAATTATGGGATCATATGCCAGCAACAAACACACACACACACACACACACACACACACACACACACACAGAGAATGTGGCTTTACAGACAAGTCTCATTGCAACTCAGTGTACTAATTTGTACAAAAAAAGTGAAAAAAGTATCTCTATAATTCAGTAGCTAATGCATCTCTAAAGCAGAAACACACTGACGTTTATCACCGCACAGAAAGATGGATTTGACTAAATATTAGTTGTTCTCATAGACTCTATGCAAAACAGCAGTGAAACAATCATTTAAGTTGGGTTTGAAAACAGAAAAATGCCATCTAACTACTCAACTACTGTATTTTTCATAAAGCATACTGTTCACATCATGGACTTGTAACAGATTGAGAGCAGTGTTCCACTGTTCTTTTGATGCCAGCGGGAGAAAAAAAACATCTTTAATAATTTATCCCCCAGCATGATTCAAGATGGGTCTGGAACCTTGACTCTGAAAGTCCATGGTATATGCCTGACAAGAGATGCTCTCTTTTATCATGGAAGAAACTATGTGAGGAAAAAAAATCTTTAAAAGTAACATGACTACAAAAAAGTACAGAAACAAGCTGAAAAAAATAAAGTTGGTGTTGATCAACGAGTTCAATGTGAGTTCAATAACAGCTCATTTTAACTGAGAAAAGAGCAACTGCCACTGGAAGTCCTTTCTAGATGCTCTGACCTGGGCTTCATTAAAGTATCACCAACACCAAGGAGGTTATGTTTTTGGTGCGGTTTGTTTGTCTGTTTGTCTGTAAGCAGGATTGCACAAAACCTACCAATCCGATTTCAATGAAACTTGGTAGAAGGATATAGCATGGGCCAAAAAAGAACCCATTAAATTCTGGAGTGGATCCGAATCACGGGGTGGATCCACAAATTTATTTTCATTTTTGCTAAGAATGCGAGATACAGCATTTGCCATACATCTTAAAATCCAGTAGATGGCAATAAAGTTAAATCATGAAAAACATAGCCAGTGTAGGAAAACAATGACTCCATATCACAATCCACATTCACAGGTACCCCTAATCCTCTGGGATACACATGTAGGCACATAATTCTAATAATTTTGGAAATATATCCAGACATATAAAGTGGTTGCAGTTGCAGATTTGCATATCATAGAAGAGTCAACTATTGTCCTTGGCGGAGATCTGCGTTCTCCGAGTGCCCTTCTAGTTAAATTTAGTATCACAATAAATTATAACTAGAGATGGAACAATACTACTTTCTGTTTTTTGACACCGATACTGAAACCTTGAGTATCAGTTGATAGTACCGATACACTATTTAATCATTCGATAACTCCTAAGCTTTAGAATGTTTTTTAACCGAAGCACTATACAGTTAAACTCTTTCACACACAAATCACTTACAATATAAATATAATAAATGTAATAAAGTATAAAGTATGAGTATAATAAAATCAATCCTAACAAATGAAAAAACAATCAAGACTTTCTATATGTCCAGTTTATATTTCCAGTTCCAAAAATAAACTTATTTTCCAAATCCAATTCTACTCTTTGCCATTTGTTACAGGATATATCTGATATTTTTTCTCTTATATCCGATCCACTCTTCTTCTTTTTTTTGCTAGTATGGTTCCAATGCTGATTCTGGTGCCATCTCTATTTTTCACCCAATAAACTACAAATAACAATCCAATTCATCCTGTTATTATAGTTACTACAGTTAATAGCCTTCCTTGCTTTAGAAATAGAAGTAAAATCGAAGGAAACTCTGTTGATGTCACATTGAAAAAGTAACTCGTGTTCTCAGTCTGATCTTAACACCTAATCATCAGCAGTAAAGCAGACATCTGCACGTCATTCAAACTAACACATGCGAGACAACAGCTGAATCAACACAGCGAAGAGGCATCTCAGAAACATGACCCCTGTCATCTGTTGGCGTTTGCAGCATGGCTGGGATGTCAGGTTTGAGGTTCAGACACAAATAATTCTCTTCTCATTTATGTGAATCTCTTTTGCAGTTCTAGGAGACCAGGAGAATTTTTTTATGCTATGGATTTTCAAACAAAAAATTATTCTCTTTCAACAAACTCTCGAAAGTGTGCTTTAGTGCTCTCTGCAAGTATGAAGGACCCCACTGCTTTTAACCAGCCAGCTTCATGTTTACTGTAGAGTAAAAGGAATTGTGCAGAAAAATGTAGTTTGGATTCCTGTTAGTCTTATCACACAATAAGTCAACATCTCCTCCCATTCCTGCTAGCCCTCCTCCTCTTAGGGAGTCTTATTGTGACCTCCTGCTTGCAGCACAAATGCCATCCGTTTTGCTCATGCCCCACATAGCTCACAGGGCCAGCTGGATTTAAGGTTCAGTGGAAGGTTCTGTCCATGCCAGCCCTAAAAATCAATGGCCACTTAGCTTTTCAATTATGTACTTTGCTGCTGCGTCTCTTGTTTATAACTGTCAGTTGAAAATAAATCTGTTTCGCTGAAAGTCTATTTCACCACACCTTATGCTACCAAATCAATATCCAATGAAACCCACAGCATCTTGGAGGTCTTGACATATAGGAAATGTGTCACCTCTGGCCAGCTAAAAGAGTAATACCGAGGGTATGCAGAGATATGGCTTTACAGAAGTGCTGTTGTTGGTGTGTTTTTTTTTTTTTTTACTAACAACAAACCTATGGGAAACGACATAAATAAACACAAAAGCGCATCTGTGGATTTGAAATATTAGACTTTATCAGCAAACCAGCCAGTTTTATAATTGTTTAAAATTACCTGAGTAAACTGAAACACCAAAAACAGCACGACATTCAGAAAGGTCTGAAGTGGTTGGTGATTTTTATCCCCCAAAAAGCCATGCAGGTTTCTTTGGCAATCAAACTGCCACCTACTGTAGCATTTAATAGTTGTTATTCAAGCGATCTCTGTGTGGGAGGTCGAATCCCTTCCCTGAATGTGGCACTTCATGAAATCCAAAGTATCACTGACTACAGACTGGAACTCCATATAATATAAGTGTCATTTAAATACAGCCAGAGAGCCTCTTTTGAGATTTCTGAATAATATAAACATTCACAGTCACAGTTTGACCCATAGGGTATATCTGTCTATGACTGTCCTGCATTTGCATTTCATATTAAAATTTTAATTTGCTCTCATGTATACAGACTGTCCTTTGAAGCCTCTGTGAGTGGCACCAATGCTGTTATCACACCCTCACATCTGAAGTCATTAAAATGCCATCAAAAGTGCTGCCGGAGAGACACTGGATATTTGTACAGGTCTTGTTAGTTATGTGCTTTCACACAAAAATCATTTAACAAATATCTAACGTTACTGCCATCCTACCCATAGCTTTTGATTATAAACAGAGCTACGTGATTCCTACTTTTTAATAACCAAACTAGGAGTCTGATTTTGCACACTACGCAAAATCAAAACCTGATCCTGATCCAGAACCATAAGGTATGGTTTGTTTAGATTCTTAAAAATGAGACCAGTGCACATTTGTTCCTCTGTGGTGTGCCCTGTGTGAGCGCTCAGAAGTGCGCGCCTGCTGAGATTTCACAGACTGCTCGCTCATGGCGCCTGAGTGCATTCTGCCAGAGCACATTCTTTGTTTCTGTGGCCATGCTCAGCCCGTGACCCAGCACACAATACAAGATCTCTGCCACTGCCAAATCAACTAATCTATTCTCCAAACACATGCTCTCCATGTAATGACCAGAACTTACAGCAAACAGCAGAGAAGATGCATCCTACTGTTAGGTAAAGCTAATTTTGTGCCAGTGGGATGACATCATTGCTAGAGAGGGAAACAGAAGAATGATACTTGGCCAAAATTTTGCTGTTTCTAACCCACTGGTTAAATCTATATTGTATTTCTACAAAACATAGCTGGAGGTAAATTCACAAAAATAAAACCAACCAAACACTCTCCACTATTTGAGACAGTTCTTTTAGAAATAGCAAAACAGGTATAAAATCACTTTACACAGGCCAGGCAGCATGCCTGTACTCAACAAGCAGAATGCTGTCATTGTGGGCCAAGAGGAAGTCTCCACAGGGTCACAGAGCTTGCACCATAACACCACCCGTACACAGGACACATAACCACCATCTGTACTCATATAGCCTACACTCTATTTACACACAAAATGCATTTCCATAAAGGCTAATCTCTAAAGGGAATGCACTATCCATATTTGTCTATTCTACAAGAGCATATACAGCGATCAATAAACAAAATAAAATAAATACATGATTCTCAGGGACGAATCTAGCCACAATACACTACAAATAGATGTGCTTAATTAATGAAATCCTTCCTGACATTCTTTGAAATACGCTTTCACATGCATCATCATAACACATGCATAATTCCAGCTCTGTCATTGATATGTAACATGTCGGAACATAAATTATTTAGCATCAATGACAGTAAGTGTTATGGTGTATTAACATGACAGGCGAGTTTATGGACGACTGATATTAATATTTGGATGACTCATTTCCTCACATGATATACATAATTATATATTATTACAAATATCTAATATAACAGTACGTAAACACTACAATATTACAAATATCAAATATAAAGGTATGGCTAAGTTGTTAATTCCTTGTAGAGGCTCTTTCTTGAATTAATCCTCTAAGCCAAAAAGTCACACTAATAACATGTCTTATCTAGCAAAAATAATTTCTACATAAGGCGCCAAAATGAAATTTCCAAATCTGAGACCAAACGTGGCAGAGAAAGTGGAGAATATGAGTGATCTCTGTCTGCTGAATAATGCAACTGAACTGGACAATTTTCCGTTTCAAAATTCAATATTGTCTTTTATTACTGACGGAGACTATGACATTAGTAGTCATACATATTTTTCTTTGTAATGTAACCAGCTCCCCTATTAGTAGAATGATGCAATACATGCAATAAACATTATCAGAGTGACATCTTCCTGAGTGCTCCTGAAAAGAATGATTCTGTGCTCACACAAAGCTCTAAATGATGATAGGAATGACTGAACAGCAAATTGAAACAATCAAAAACAGCATTCGTGTGTATGCACTGAATTATAAATAACTCAAGACAAAAGACTACAGGGGGGAAAAAAAATCTCTCATAAAAAAACATCTCTGAGCACTACAGCTCCTGCTAGTGTTCCACATGGTGTTGTGTATGCCCTTATGAGAGCACCAGTAATTTCATTAGCTATAGGTGCATAAATCAGCCCTATAATTGTACTGCTCAAAGCTGTCATTCAGCATGTTGTGTCAGCTGTACAGCAGTCATGTTGAAATAGACATGCATTTCTTCTGAAAATCCAAGCTATAAAATGGAGGAGTTATACAGGACATTGAAAAGAAACCTGCAAATCCCAGTACACATCTAATTACCAAAACAATTATTCATGAGTGCAGATTATGAGATGTCTTTAAGCCGTACCAGTATTTACTTTTAGATCATAAAGTACAAAGAGGAAAAAACATGCTTTGTGGCTCACTTCACATTTTCCCTATACAGATAATTAAGATAGCCTATTTATAAAGCAAGCTACTTAATTGCAACATTGCCAAGAGGGTAATCAGTGGGAAATAAATCTCACTGTGAGAAAAAAAAAAACCCCCATCAAAGCTTATCTGTTAAAGTTTCCTGTCAAAACACACCCAGAGACTATAATGTGCAACTGCTGTCATTTATTCCCTTTCCTTACAACTGAAAACCTAAAACTAAACAACTTTAAAGAAGTGCAGTTAAAGCTATTCAAACAAGAAATAACAAAATCCTAAGTGTTAAGTCCTGTACTAGGCCTATGTATAGCATACTATAGGTTGGGATTTGGGGAATGCTCTTCTAATCCCAGAATATTGTATCTAATCTCAGAAAAGCATAATCAGGCCATGTGACAATGTGCTATTTAAAGTGCAAAAAAAAAAAATCTTGCTTTATAAATGGCAACTTTACACAAAGTACAGTATCCAAGCCTGCAGACTTTGAACAAAGATGAGTTCAAGTAAATGAAGTGGAAATTTAGAGACAAAAGACTGATCACTAGTTGGCTATTTTCAGCATTTCAGAATGTTACGTTTAAAACGATTTCCTTCAGAGGGGAAAAAAAAATAAAACTAAAGGATATGGGTTACAAACCACCCGGAGGCACCAGCTCCGCGGCCGCGTGGTCTGTTTGATGCAGAAAAAGACGACAGGCGCGAGGGCAGGGTACGGCTGCTGCTCCTGCTCCTCAGACGCACCATCCAGAGCAGGGGCATCACCACCACCACCACCATCAGCCGAGCCCCGAGTTTCAGAGCTGTTCGAGCCTTCAGAGCCATCCGGGCCCCATGTGCTGCCTTTCTCCTCATCCTCAGCAGCTTGGCCATGACCGTGCGCCCGGTACAAGACCGCCACCGGAACTCTCACCTCGCCACTCTCCAGGTACTGAAAGCGCTCTCTCCCTTCGCCATCGGTCATGATGGAGCGTCTGCCAGAGATGTCCTTTCAAAAAACAAAACAAAAAAAAAAGTCCAACATCATCAGGTTGCCAGCACTTGTAGGCTACATACAACAGTTAACCTGCACAATGTTTACGCAAGTCCACTCGTCTTTATTCAACACTGCAGATAACAACGCGCAAAAATATCGCTTTTTAGACGCCACTTTTAACTTTAATATCTAATCATGCAGTGTGACGTAGGTCAATTATTAAGAACTAAGTGGGAGTTGAATGCAAAGACATGCAGAATTGTTTCAGGCGAATAGAAATCATGCGCAAAGACGCGTCAGGGAAAAGCGCAGCAGTCTGCATGCAGTCTGCAGAGGAGAAGCGCTCAGACGTGGACACAGTGAAATAAACACACCTGTAAAACTTCTAAACCTAGCTTTTTTTTGGAGTTGAAATAAAAGGTCGAGTAGGCTAACTTACCTTATAGATAAGGAATCGGACGTTCCCATAAACATCTCCTTCACTTTCAGTGGAGCGCAGGCGAATCCTTTCTGGAAAAGCTCCGTTTCTCCATGCAGTCCATTTGCTTCTTCTTCTTCTTCTTCTTCTTCTTCTTCTTCTTCTTCTTCTTCTTCCTTAAATGCTTTTTCTCCCTAGGCTACCACCAAAGACGCACTTGTCCAAAATATAGACTATTTAGCACGAAAATTATAAATGCTAATTATACATAAATTAAAAAAACAAACAAATGTGAAGCAGGTATATAGGTGAGTCTACAGATAATAGCCTGTACCTACACGTTGCCCGAACCCCCGCGCGCAGCTTTTCGTGTGCGTGCGTGTTGCTCGGGATCCTCACTCGCTCTGACGCGCCAAACTTCTGCTGTACCGGCAGCGCGGTCACGTGACTGCCGCCTCCGTGGCACGAGCTCAGCAGCGCTTCAAACCCGATCCCATTTCCACTTCTTCTCATCTCCGTTTAGTTCTTTAGTCCTCCGTCCTTCATCTTTACTATAGACTAACCTTATGCTTTATTATCACCTTATTCTTATCTGGACAAAATCCATCATACTGTATGAACAGGCTATCATGGAAATGTAGTTATAAGCTAAAATGGTATTTTATGTGAATATTTTGTCAAAAATATGTGCACAACCGACTATCACACCCATATGTGCTGATTCCAAAACCATGGGCATTAACACAGAGTTGATCCCACTTTGCTTTTATAATAACCTCCTCTCTTCTGCGAAGTCTTTCCACTACATTTTGGAGCACGGCTGTGGGGATTTGTGTTCATTCAGCCACAAGAGCATTAGTCAGGTCAGGTACTGAGGTCAGGTAGGAAGGCTTGGTGTAGTGTACAGTCAGTGTTCCAGTTCAGTTTCAGTCCCAAAGGTCTTCAGTGGGGTTGAGGTCAGTTCACCTGAGTTCTCCCACTCCAGCCCTCTCAACCCATGTCTCCATGGAGCTCGCTTTGTGCACAGGGACATTGTCATGCTGGAACAGGTTTGAGTTCCAGTAAAGGGAAATTGTAATGCTACAGGATATAAAAACGTCCTGTACAATTGTGTGTTTCCAATTTTGTGGCAACAGTTTGGGGAAGAACCACATACAGGTGTGATGATCAGGTGTCTACAAACATTTTATCCATAGCTCAGATCCTGCTTGGTTAAATCTCACAGATTAAAAATACAACCTCGCATTAGGCTAGAATATAAGCAACTGGATAGCCTACACATGCAAACAAGCATGAAGCTTAATTTTACATACAATATGCCTTTACAGTCATGACACTTCTGTGTAAAGTAATGATGCTTAATTGATAATAAAATAGGGCTTCCATTTGAATCAACAGTGTAAGCCTAGCCAAGCATCTTCCAAGGGCAGTTAGAAATGTTCTGTTGGGAGAAGATCATGGTATCTACTGCTGAGGGTTACCTGTGGGTTACATGTGGACCATAAAAGTAATGAAACACAGAAAGGACAGATGTTGGGACAAAGGCCTATAAGTTGACACACACCTTTATACTCATTAATTAATGCACCAAAAAGGAAATTCTCAAGCTCACTGGTTGACGGATAAACAGACTGTCAAACCATCTTCTCACCTTTGATCAGAATGACTGTAGAACTCTAGTATAGGAACAAATCGCTAATGATAACGGCCAGGAGAGACAAGGGATCAGTAAACCACTCCTGGCTGCACAGCAGGTGTGGGTGTCTTGTATAACTGTGCTATGGTTCTAATAATGACTGAGGGTCTCTGAACACTTCTAAAATATACAACAGTTATGCTGTTGTGAAAGAGTGACTTCAAGGTTTGGACTGTACATCATGGACATGCAAGCACCGCTATCAGCATATTGTACCATTCAGCCTGAGTATGCACCAAGTCCCTAGGGTCCTCTTATCTTCTCTCTTGTACAGGACTGAAGGTCTAAAATAAGCACAACACTATTTGAGTCGCAAGAGCTTTTCTAAAACCATACTGAGATGTATCATGATATTTTTGTGGCCTGGTAAAACAAAATGGTGATTTCACTGAAGAATCTCATTAACTCAGTATTTGCACTTGAATGACTCAAAAAAAAAAAGAAGAAGATGATCCTTTTGAAGGAAAACTTTGTTGGGCATGTAACCAACAAACAGATATTGTATACAGCATAAGGCTTTATGAGAGTCAAGAGGTTGTCAAACACAGCTTTAATCTGCACATAATTTTTCTATAATTTAGGCACACATTATTAAATATACTGTATGTTCTAAGAAGCAGCAGTACATGAAGACAGAAAGCTGAATTACTTTAATGGCTTTTGCTCACTGCAATGGCTTCTAAACAGTGTGCATATGCCGATTTATGACAAGGACACTATTTTAGACTTCTGTATCAAACATAGTCAAAGAACAAGTACAACTGCAAACTTATCATTCAATCTTCACTTTCAAATAAAACCTCTTTCATGTGGTACAGCGGTGTGTGAGTTTTAAATGTGTGTTGTGATCCAAAGCAGCATACTGCTAAAAGGGGATAGATAAAGAACATGGGAAGTCTGCATCCAGCTGAGATAACAGGCTTTTTTATTGAAGCATAGCTCTACAGCCTGCCATTTCTCACACCTGTACATCTGAGTGCCGATGGGCTAAGATACTGCAAAGAGCATATTTCTCTGGCCTGCTTGAATACCCAAGAGCACATAAAGCAAAGAAACTATGTGTATGTAGGTCTGAAGAATTGACTATACCTCTAAACATTTTCTCCCAGTAGCCATTTGGGTTAAACATTGATTTCTTTATTGTAAATAAAATCTCTGATAGGTAACCCATTACATACATTATCCACAGCTTTAACATTAATAAAGACACAATGCCATGATCGCTATGAAAGTTTAATCGGGACAAAAATAGACTGCTAACAAGAGCAGCCTTTACAGGAATCTCAACAAATAGAGAATAGATGTCTCTCAAAAGCTTGCCCAACTGAAAAGAAGCGAAATTACAGACACTGACAGGGATCATCTTTTTCCTCCTCCTCCTCCTCCTCCTGCTGAGCCAGTTATATGTAGATATAATTAAAATGGCCACTTAATCCACAACAGGCCAAATGTCCACTGCTCCTGACTTGCCAAAATGTTTTGGCATCGCTTAATGAAATTAATATAACTGTAAACCCATCTGGATTGTTCTGGATTGGTCTAGATTGTACCTATTTAAATGAATATGGTATTTTCATTTATTCTGTGCTTTATCCTGGCCAGGGTCACAATAGATATGGGGTCTATCCTGGTCGTCCAGGGCACTATGGATAAACATTCACATGCTCATTCACACCTAGGGGTAATTTTAGCATAATCGGTCCATGTACTGGCAACACATATGCCATTTATTTGGTCATTTTATGTCATTATTGTCTATTTTCACCACTCAAATGTATACAATACGTAGATCCAACTCCCACTTTTAATTACTCTAAATCATCCCTGCAGTGCATTCATTGTTTTGATAAAAATAATCTGTCTATTAACTATTGCTGCCAGACAATCCTTTCTTATTTGCTCTGAATTTTGGATGTGCAAAGGCTAAATGTTTCACATCACAGACATTTTTATGTACCTTGTAAACCATGTCTGGAGAAATTTTGGCATTGGGAAAACAACAATGAATCTCTCCACAGGGCACTGTAAATGCTGTTAACAGGTGATAAGCAGTGGAAAAGCTGTATGATACACCGACTATCATGACCACCCATGACAGAACTACATCAAAAACTGCCATCTGAAGATAGTGCGGCTGAAATCCGCAATTTCATAGCGCTCAGAAGCTCTTCTTGCATGTTTGCTTCACTGTGGCCTCCTGATGACACGATCACAAATCTATAGCAGGAGGGTCAAATACAATTCATTCCTGTTAAATGTCAGGTCTAGGAATGGTTACACATCCAGTGTTAGTCACTGTGGATTCGACTTTTGCACATTTGTCTCAGCCAAATTTTTAGATATGCATTTTAAGTAGATAAAATAGGTATAAATAACTGTATATCAGGTTCAGAAACTGAAATAGAGGATGATCCATTAGTTGGCCAGAGCTCTCTGATTTGAGTATCAGGATTCCAGTCAGAGTACACTATTAGAAAAAGAAATCTTTAAGAGTTCACTGGATATATATGTAAGGGTATTTAGTTTAGGATTCTACTTAGAGTCCTCTCTGATACGGAGACACTTATTTGTAAGACTCTTCACAAAAACAGAAGGTTTACCCCTTTTTTCCCCCCAAGAGTACACACTCTAGGGGAATCCTTACAGGTTCTGCATCAAACTCTGGAGTTTTTTCCTATTAGAGGCAAACTTAAACTTATCCTAAATATGTCACCAAGGTTTTGGCTCTATGATAAAATTATAATAGAAGTCAATTCTTGGATTGAAATAACATATAAATAAGTATTCTGTCTGACTTTTCTTCAGTTGTTCAATGAAAACTATATTCACTAAAAAATTATAATAGAAAAACACTAGCAAAAAAATAATAATAATTTAAATTATGTTATTGTTCTATTCTCTGTATATTAGTTATGTACTGTAGATATACAGAGTGTACAGATTAAGGGCTTTACCTCACAAATCATTTAGTGCAAGTAAAGAAAAATAAACTAAGGAAAACAGCACATCCATCCAGGAAGCAAGGTACACCTGGGCAGGTTGCCAATCTATCACAGGGCTAACACAGAGACAAACAACCATTCACACTCATACCTATGGGCAATTTAGAGTAGCCAGTTGACCTAATCCACATGTTTTTGAAAGGAAATCCACACAGGCACATGGAGAACATACAAACTCCAAACAGAAAGGCCCCAGTCGGCTGTGAGGTTCGAGCCCGGAATCGTTTTACTGTGAGGCGACAGCGCTAACCATTGTACCACCGTCCCACCCTAAGAACTGCACAATGCTGTGTAAATAAAATCTAAATATAAAATAAATAAATAATAAAATTGCTGTTATAGTTTTGCTACAGAGACACAAGAAAGTTTCTCACAAAATGGCCATCCTAGAAAAGACCCAAGTAGCAAACTCAATTAAATGGACTTTCTAAATAGTGGAACTGTTTCTAGCTGGCGAAGCAAAGACAATGGTCAGTTTTGAAAGATGAAAGCTACGTGAGAGAGCTACTCTCTTAAAGTTTGTGAGCTTCGGCACTGAATCTGTGAGGAGGAATCTGTGTCCAAAGGGATCTGCTTATAAGTGCACACTGTAAACTGAGTGGTGTGAACAACAGAACAAAAAGACTTCACTTTATGATAATACAGTTAAGCTGCAAGGGGACATATGAGTCAATCACATCATTATCCTCTGCATATCACTCTCACTGGTTCACATTATTATCATACAGCAAATGGATTCTGCCCAGGAATCCTTTGAGATCTCTTTATGGACTTTCATATGAGAAGTGCTCTGCAAATAAATAAATAAATAAATAAATAAATAAATAATAATAAATTAACCCCTTCATAGCCTTTCCTGTTAGTGTCACTGTAGATACCGAATAATTCATAGTAGTCACTGAATGATAGGTTTTAAGGCCATTAACTGATAATAACCCAAGATTTTAAGTGGTTAAAGTAAGCATTCTGTTTGACTAATGCTACCGTAGATTGTAAATTAACACAATGTAAAATACAGATGCTCCAAACACTGTTGAGTTCAATCGTCTTGAAGAAGTATCAGCGATCTTCTGAACAATAATCTCACCAACAGCTAAGAGCAATTGGTCATTTAACCACACTATTGGTTAGGTTATGATTAATGTGTGTTTACTAATTACTAATTACTAATATGTTCCTTGGCATTGTGCATAAAAATCAGCATAAAATGATAATCTAAGATGACAGTGCTTGTTAAAAGGGATGCATAGAGTCACTCCATGTACTGAGGAAGCAATAAGTCTGATGAGCAACCTCCCTGTACCTGCCGGGGTTGAATAATGACTGTTTGACAGCTTTTATTTGTCGATGGCGTACGTGAATGGGAAGGACTGCATGGCCCTGTCTTTATCGTTTATGAAATGATTCAATGCTCACTTCATATTCTGACAAAGAGAAGCATCGATTGATTTATGCTGCGGATTCAGATTACAAATTAAACACACAGCTTCCCCATGCATAAGCACAGTGCATGTGCACAGAGATCTGTAAAAGCTCGCTAGATTACTGACAGTAGTGTCAGCTCTTCCAAATATGGTGGTGGAAAAGTTGTTTTTGCAGATTGAAGAGACTGAATGACTGAAGTGGATGCAATTAACTAAAAGACCATATTCGGATATGTCTCCATCACAGACTTGAGTAAGCAGCTCCCACTATGCCAGTGGTAAACTACTGTCTAGGAGATTCACATCCACTGGACAAACGGTGATCTATGAAGGCCTGTCAGGTGAATAGTGAACACATGACAACGCCATCCAATTTGCTCGACACGAAATTCGTGACATAAAGCTTGCATATCATCACATTAGCAGCTAAACAATTCAACTCATGCAGAGTGATGCAACAACACAGCAATAGCATAATGATGGCATATAGTTCTTGCGAGATGATTGGGCGTTGACTCATGAGATGGTTGGTGCATGAAGCAAACAAACAAAGTGCCAAGATTCTACTGAGCACAGTTAAAAAAAAAAAAAGCTTATCAAAGAGGATTTGGATGGACAGCATATCTAAATCAGGTTACATTTTCCAACACACAGGGTACTGGTAAATTACATAACAGAGATATTGCAAAATGGCAAAATAACCAGGTTCAGTCCTGAGCTCAGGTTATTTCCAGTGTGTAGTTTCATACATTCTTTAGGTGCCTGCAAAGGATTCCTCTGAGTTCTCCAGTTTTCTCCTACCTTCAAAAGACATGCTGAGAGGTGGATTGGCTACCCAAGTGTGTGCACATGGTGGCCTGCAATGGACTGGTCCATCCAGGTTGTGTTCCTGCATCAAACCCTGTGTTTTCAGATTGGGCTCCGGATCTAACGTGACTGAAGTTGAATAAACATACAGTACCAGTCAAAAGTTTGGACACCCCTACTCATTCATAGGTTTTTCTGTA
>JAOTRR010000031.1:15373490-15384518 GCA_028570945.1 Gogo arcuatus
ATATAAAATAAATCTATTGTTGCAGACACACAAGGACAATCCCAATGTTTGTTCCTGAGTCCACATCGAGGCTTCAGAGATTCACAAGGTAGTAAGGGCTTTTTTTTTCCTTTTTTTTTTTTTTTTAAACCTACAGGCTCTTCAGATGGATTCCATGAGTTTTTTCACTGGCCCTGTTATCACAAATTATGTACAGTGGGGTCTAAAGGCCTGAGACCACCTGTTTTTTTCCCATCTAAAGTTGAAAATAAACAAAGTTTTAGGAACACTAACAATTCAGGCACTATTTATAGGTTGCTATATAATTTCAAGTAAATTTGACTACGTTTACATGTACAAAATAATCCCTTATTCAGAAAAAATACAATATTCCTACTAAACTGTTTACATGGCTAAAGAAAATGAATATACCACTAATATCCCCATTTACATGCAGCTGTGCATACTCCGATTGTCTAGTTTGTGTACAACGCACAGAGCTGACCGTAAACAGGCAAGAGGCTGTGTGTCACAAACTGCCATCAAAATCCCAATTGAGACGCATATTTCGAATGGGCTGTATAAGAATGTTCCTCAAACCCGAATATCGGCATATCCCACGTTTTCATCAGAAAATGCCAAATACAGAATATTCAAATGGAATATGCTGTTTACATGACCCGTATCAAATTCCGAATATTGTCATATTCGGAATAATAGTGGAATATTAGTGTGCATGTAAACGTACTAATTGACGATGTTAATATGTTGAGTCATGTCCCTTCCACTGAAACACGTGCAGATGTTCAGTCGGATGGATTTGATCGAACACAAATCGTCAGTTTTTACACAAACTTGTGGAGTCCATACCATCTCCAAAATGAGAACATACCAAATACTAAAATTTTGAATTTCATGTAAATATTTCTAGAATTCTGCTTTTCACTCGTGTTAAGCTGGGTAATATAATTTGTAATTTGAAAAACATTTGTATTAAATTAGAACAGAATGCATTTTTAACGAGTGGACTCAGACTTTTGGACCCCGCTGTGTGAAATGAAAATAAGGCACTAATACAGTTATGTGCAACAATTACACTTACTCTTCATGCTTCCTTTTCTTTCATTTTACAGCACTGACTGTTTTCACTGTTGTTGTACGTTGATCTTTTTTTAAACCCTTCTCCAGCTGTGTGAAAGATCAGTAGTGAGTCAGTGGTAGTTCTTGTGAAACCTGTTTTTCTTTCCTTCCTCTTTATTACCTCGTAGCAACCTGCTTGAACCGGTTAGCTATAATATTTGCCCATGCCTTAAATAAGACCTAGAGTAAACATGGGAGTCGTTAGAGATGTTAATGAGGCCCAGTTAAAGTAAAATAACTAGAACATGTCAATGGGGATACAAATCTTTAAGCCTACCAATAAATGTTAGATTGAACTGTATTATATGTATTAAGGGCATGTGGTAACAGGTTTTCGACAGGACACAGCAGTGAATGAACACTGAATTGATTTGTAAATATGTCATAATTATCTATCCAAACAATAATTTATCAAATTAAATGTACTCTCTCATCCACAGCTGGTTGATGGGCAGGCGTCCTGAGTTCACAAATCCTAAAATTGTGGCTCAGGGAGAGGGAAGAGAAGGTAAGCTCAGTTATAACGTCCCATAGAACCATCACCCGTATTGTGATTGTAGCATTTAGTGAAGCCAAGTGATTTCTATATTTGCAGTAACCAGGGTGCGCTCTCAAGGCTTCGTAACCATCCAGTTTAACATTGTTACCAAGGACATGAAGAAGCTGGGATATGACGTCACACCCACAGAGCAAACACCAGCCACTCGCCTGGCAGGAACATCATGATGCCACAGCTGTTACACACTCGGTTAGACCTTGTTTCATAAAATGTACAGATCTAATGTTTTAATATTCAGCAGCTTTTATTGCATAATTAGCATCATGTTTATTTACCGTACAAAACCAAGATGATGTTTTGTCGATCCTGTTACTTTTATATATTTGTAATAAAATTTCTCCAGCTGTTTTTTTTTTTTTGACATTCACTTTTTGGGGCCACAACTACAGTCGAATGAAATATTTTCCCCAGAATCCATCATACACAAATCGACACCTTGCTGCATTACAACTGAACGAATGACTCCAATCTGATATCAGTGATACAGTTTATTTTATCATTGCAGCTACAAGTCCTTTATCACTCGCTGCGATTTAGATGGCATTTAAAATTTCATGTGACTTTCCTACAAAAGCATTACACAGAAATAAGATACAGAACAATATGTTACAATAGAACAAATGATAAATTATATTATACAGTTATAATGCCAACAGGTTGAGCACATTCATAAAAAGCAGCCTGCTCCCAATAACATGAGACAGTTTGGTAAATATACAGACATAACATGAGAAAGTAAAGGTGTTTATGCACGTTCATGAGGTTAGTCCGCCACAATAAATGCATAATAAAGTAACAGAAAACCGGGTGATACACAGTCAGTAACAGCAAAATGAGACAGGACGAACTGAGCTAGATATTGTATCAGTGAAAGCAATAACTGGTGACGATAGTTTGCATAACTAACAATTCTTTTTTTTTTTTTTTTCCATAACCAATTGTGTAATTTTACCAATTGTGACGTTCATCAGCAATAAGTCCGATTTCACAGAATCAGCACCTGCATCAACCATCAAGTCCATCGCAAGCACAATGCGTACATTTTAAAGCTGTCTTCCCCTGATTGCCTGAGGATGGATGCGGATTTTGTGAGAATGAACACACCCAGGTTCTAACACACTGCTGTGCTCGGGCAGTGCTACCACAGAATCTCCAGTAGAGGTCATGAATGAAGACAGTTCAAGACGGCACCATTTCTACATCTGAGAGACAGCTCAAAATCAAGAATACTGACACTCGGGCCAAAAAAAAAAAAAAAAAGGTGTATCCACACAACTGTGTTATAAAACTACAACAGCTGCTCTTTAATACAGCAAAAGCACTACGACTTTGGTAACTACGTTTGGGCAGAAAAACTGCAATCTTGTGGGGTGGTAACGATACTGCAATGGGTTAAAAAAAAAAAAAACTTAAAACAATATGCAAAGGTGTGTAAATCATTAGATTAGACCCATCAATTCATTAGTTCAACTTAAGCACACATGAACATATGGACGTTTGACCTTGACAAATAATATCCACATAAAAGCAGGTGTATAACTTGCATTAAATAACGCGTACATGAAAACATGTTTGTCTGATATGAACAAAGGGATCAGACAGCTGAAGTTCTCATCTTTTGGGCTGATTATGCTATAAATTTGCTTCCACCTAAAGAATGTCCCTTTATTACACAGTAATGCTTTTATGGTAGTCAACAACATCTAATGTATTTTAAACACCACAGCTCAAAAAAAGCAGGCACAAACGGGGGGGAAAAAAAAAAAAACACACACACACACACACACACACACCATGGCCTACTCAAGAAATCCCCCACCAACCAAATGAACCATACATAAACGTGTTTACGTCAGTTTTCCATACACACCATGGACTTGCTGTAATGAAAATGCTGCTAAATATTTTACTATTTAAATGTACGCTATATAAACTGATTGCTCTGGGTAAAAGTGATTAGTTATACTGTTAACAGTAGATACAGTTGAACCTGATAAAAACAAACTAAATTAACTTCCCAATTCCCTTTGTTCTGTTGATCATAACTAAAACATTACCACCATTACACACAAACCAGCAAGATCACTGAAGCTAGCTTAAACATTTCAGGGTCTTTGAAAAGCTAGCTGACTGAATACTAATCATTAGTATCGATCTGCTCGTTAATTATCTCGGTCAAGCAATCACCACAAGGACAGGGAGAGAAGCTGTGTGAAGAGTAATCTCTGCAGCAGTAATGAACCGTAATGAATTGAAACAGCCCATACAACGAATCCAACCAATCCACAAGCTCAAAAAACTTTAAGGGCATTTGTACATAAAAGAGAGGTTTTGATGTATTTATAAAAGTCGAGTTTATGATATCCATATCATACATTAAAAATCCCCTCCACTTCACTATGAAGTTCATCTTCCAATGCATTCGATTTGAAACCATTCAAATTCTCTATGTCCTAAGCTTTGTTTTTTTTCCCCCCACAATTGATCAGAGTCAGATCAGAGCTAAGGACTAACGGTGAGCCAACAGTCAAAACAAGAACAAAAATAAAAGGAGTGTGTGCAAAATCCCTGCTTAGAACATCAAAATTATTACCATGTAAACTGATAGTGTCCTCTAAAATGTGTCTACTTATAACGTATTGTAAAATACACATAGTGTATATGCACCGGGTAGAACATATAGGCTGTTTTGATTAAAACGGGTTAGCTTTTTGCAATTATACAGCTTCAAAATATTAAAAATTAGAAAATTAAACAAATGAAAGCAGAGTTTTAAGCCTCCGTCAAGAAAAGGAGCAATCAAAGTAAATTTAAAACTCAGAACGCCTTTGAACGCAAGGCTGTCTTTTAGAAAGCGACTGTAGACTAAGAGTGGTGAGAAAGTCACACCTAGGGACACAGTAATCAATCGCTGGCAGTCCATTTGAGTAAATTTAGAAAAATAAAATACCAATCACTCTATGGTACCTACCGCCAAAGATGGCGTCTCCTGCCAATGTAAAAACTGTAAACACCACTGCTACTCCAGAAAGTCTCAAAATAGCACATTGGTTTGGGGAACACAACAGTATGCTGTCCATACTATAAGAAAGGAGCCAGGAAGGGAGACAGGCAATAAGAGCCTATATTGTTCCTCACAACAGGAAGGGATTAGTGGGGCCAGCAGCCTGGGTTGCAGTGCCTGTAGGCGGCAGCACACCGCTCATAAGCGGCTGCGGCATTGACGTGGAGGCTGGCGTGCCGATGCTTGGCATCATTTGGCCCATGGGAGCAACAGGGGTCATGCCACCCATGGGCCCCATGCCCACAGCACCAGCAGGGGGCAGAGAGGACAAGGGCATGGGTTCATTGCTTCTCTGGGTCAGGCTGCCAAATCCCTGGCCTGTGAGGCCCATCATGGGGCTTACTCTCATTTGGTTGAGAGTGGGTGGCTGTGGTTGGTTCACCTGGAACGGGTTGACCTGAGCTGGAGGGGCAGGGGTGGCTCCTAAGAGAAGACATCAGAGAGAAACAGTGAGCCAAGACTGATTTCACACAGTGACATCAAAAGTCTTCCTCAGAAATTTACTAGAGAGAAATATAGTGCATGCAAGGTCTTCAGTGACAAACAGTGTCTGAGCCATAAATCCTAATGAAACTACACTCAGTACATGCAGCAGGTCTAAAATCAAACATACCTCCAGCAAGAAAAGGATTGGAAACAGGAGCTGGTTGAGCAGGCTTGGTGACCAGAGAGTCCAGGTTTACCAGAGCTGCATTAGGACCCAGGAAAGACTCAGGGGTTTTTCTGGTTGTGGCACTTAGCTGCATGTCGAACAGGTCCGGGCTGACAGACTTGCTGGTCTGTAAGGGCACTGCTGAGCTTCCTTTAGCACCACCTGTAAAAGCATACCGTTCAACGTCATTCAGGACAAGATCATTCAAATGCACGTCGTCGTCTAAAATTTCCATGGAATTCCAAGTCTAGCTGAAAACACGGTTCAAAAGAAAGGAGTAAGAATTCAAAATACATCCAGATTAAAGCGATGAGGGGTATACCTGACATCATTGAAGAGCGAAGACTGTCAAAATCTTCTAGGTCATCTTTAGAGGTACCATTTGATGTGGAGAAGGGCTCAAAAGACCCTATTGGGTAAAATCAGAAATCAGAGGATTTGGGTCAAGCACAAGAACTTTCACCAATCACACCACTCAACTCATGATTATTTGGGCATAAAAAGGAAAAAAGTTCTTCGCCACTGTAAACTGGCAAGAAAGTGGAACTGAACAATTGAAAAAAAAAAAAAATGTACTGGTTTAGTGCATTAAAAAAAACTTAAGCCAGAAAGCACAAAATTATGCTTGCATATGCAGATAAAATGGGTTTGTGTATGTGTACCTGGGCCAGGGGCTTTGGGACGAGTGGCAGGCCCTGAGCCCCACGGATCAGCCACTGCAGGAGCAGAGCTTGACCCCCAGGGGTCACTGTTCTTCATGGGAGAGTCTGACGCTGCAGAAGCTGGCAGACCCCAGGGATCCACAGGAGCTGCTGGCTTAGTGGCACTACCTGCACACGCACACACACGAGAGAGAGAGAGAGAGAGAGAGAGACACTCAGATACACAATTCACATTGTTCAGCCTCTTACAGGACTGGAACACTGCACTGATGGTACAATGACACTGCAAAACAACTAAAAGTCTCCTCCAATGGCATCCAGTCGCTGCTTTGGGACATGTTGCTAAAATGCAAGCAAGTTCAGCAGCCCAGAGTAAAATAAATGCCGAGTTGTAGAAATGTTCTGTGATCTAACAAAAAGGCAGTTTACACAGACCGGACATGCTAAAGCTTTTAGATACATTTTGTTTGTGTTTCAAAAAATTTAATTACAGCTAATGACCCATTAAATGTTCATACATTTGAAATATGCCTACAGTTTTAACCAATGTATTTGTCTCCCACGATCCTCTGCACAATTTTAAGCAACAGTTAAACATGATGTAACTGTTTGGCTATATAATTCAGTATATCCACTACTAAATATCCCTACTGGTGGAATACCACTTTGACTCCTTTTCCTTCGTTATTTTTGGACACAAAAGTTTCAGCCATGAAGCTGTTGTTTGTTAGCTTCATAATGTTCAAAGATTTACTCAGTATGCCCTGTATAAGGCAGCTGAGATGGAAGACAGAGGAAACGGATCTGTTGATGGGCACACTGGGTGCTCCACCTGCAAATCTGCATACTGAGCCCCTTTGTTTAGAGCACGCAGGAATGCACTACTACCAGCCGGGCTACATTTCTCAGACACCACACCAGTTACAGCCACTGAGTGAGAAAGTATATAATACAGAGGCAGTGACAGAAACCGAGACTAACAGCGAGATATATAGAGAGAAATTAATAGTGGAGGGCTGAGTGAGCCTGGAGAGAGACCATGTGGTCAACACGATGATTTAAAATAAATAAATAAAAGCTGCAGGTTAACAGAATACCTAAAACATTTAAACACTTCAAGTGTTGAGGTAAAACACTAAGCTTAAAAAAAGTAACAAATTGATGTCAAGATGCCATCATTAGAAGCAGATAAGTGTGTGTGTGTGTGTGTGTGTGTATTACACACCAGGTTTACCATAGCTTTGCCAGGGGTCTGAGGCAGGGGCTGCTGCTGCTGCTGCTACTCCTGCTGCTGCTCCTGCTACTCCTGCTCCTGCTACTCCTGCTACTCCTGCTCCTGCTACTCCTGCTACTCCTGCTCCTGCTCCTGATCCCCAAGGGTCAACAGAACCTCCGGGGACTGCATCCACCAGATCCATTAAAGATGACTGAGGCTGACACACATATGCACAGTTAGACCTTATATCTGCATTCTGCTACTAAAAAGGACCTTAAACAGTTCACTACACTACTTGGCTTCTGTACAGATACTCACAGGACATTGAGTAAGTCCGCAAAAAAAGGAAACAGGAGGAGAGAAAAGCATTAATTGAAACAATAAGCAAAAAGCGTTTATAGTTACCCTAAACCTACTGTCAGAAAGAGTATCGGAGATAATGTGATATCAGGACATGATGGGCGGAAATGCATTAGCTGCATACAAGAGCAACTGCCTGATGAGCCATCAACCTCTCAGTGAATCCAGGAACACTGCACCTACCCCTTTCTTCTTTTTGGGCACTTTCGCAGTGTCTTTACGGCTCTCCTCCAGAGCCATCTGGAGCCGTAAGTCATCCCCGCGGCGCATCCTCTCCTCCTAAATGCACACACAATGACATCATGCATTAGGTTTTACACGTACGGCCTAGGATGCTTTAGAAATTCGTTCTTCATTGTATATGCACAAAAACATGACATAAGCACTCCTGAATAATACATGAATCATTTACATTTGGATAGCATTTGAGGCTGACAGTCAGATGATGATGGGGCACACCCAACCAACCAACTAAACTACAGTATGAGGAAGAAAATGAAGGAAGCAACCAGAAGGCCAGAGGGGTAACAGAAGACAGGCTGAAATTTTGTTTTTATCTTAACCAGTGGCAGGTGTAAATGAGAATTTGGCAAAACATTTGGGAAGTGAAATTCGTGACCCATGCAGCTGCCAGTGCTATTCGTAGATGAACGTGGGGAATTTGCGCTACATCGGCAGACCCGGTTTACCGACGTGACAGCTTGAAACACATAAAGCAGTATGAGGAAGTCTTAAAATGAAAAAGGAACTCAAACAAAAGGGCATTCATAATTCATAAATCTAAAACATTTTATCGTTTTAGATAAGCAGCGTTGGAAGGAGAAGAGCATGATGCAAATCCATGATTTGCAGGGGAAAGGGCTGAATCCGTATACTGCCAGGCAGAGGCCAAGGTTCGGAGAAAAAATGCTGTCCCGACAGCAGGAACCTCCTAGAGCACACATCCTGCTCGGAGCAGCCCCTCCTCAGCTTGAGCCACCAGCGGGGCCTGTCTCGTATTTTCATGTGGAAATTCATCCCAGATGTCCAGGCGCAGGCACGCTTCCTGTACACTGCTCTTCGAGCACTAACTAAGGACAAACCTCACAGCGCTTCCAGAGGAAACATTACACTTCCCATCCAATCTACTGGACCCACTTTATCACTTGCATAACTGGGATTTGGAACAGTGATTACACTTGTGGTCGCACTGTTTCCACTCCAATTTGTACTCTATCTGAGCAATATCCCTGTGCTGGCTTGGTTCCATGGGTGGAAGAAAAGTCAGCTCGGCATTTCAGTATAATCTGTAATCAGGGGAAGTGAAACCATGCACATGGGGGAGGTCACATTGTCTTAAATGCTTGAGGGAGTGTTTGAAAGAAAAAGAGCAGTTTTTATATAATGAGATTCAGCCTGCAGCAAAAGCAGTTTGACTATTGTTTACAAGTACCACAGGTTCTGCCTGTCAGTGCATACATAAAAACCCCCCTGAACTTCCCAAGGCACTACTGAATAAATACCAACACACAATCAAAAAACAGTACTAAAAATAAGTTATAAATTAGCCAACTTATTAACAAGACTGACTGTAACCAGAGAAACCCCTCGACTCCAATCCCAAAAAAAGTTGATCTATGTCATATCAGATCCAGAAATGAAAGGACAACACAAATTAGTCCTCCTCTTGAAAAAAGAACCTAGGGGCATTTTAAACCATAGTGTCATTGAATTCTTGAATCTGACTGATCAGAAAGTGTGGATTAATATTTTTTCTATAACAGCACAGATTCAGACAGTAGTTCCAGCTGTAACATACGGTATTGTGCAAAAGTCTTGCACATGGAAAGAAATGCTGTAGAGCAAAGATGCCTTCAAAAATAATGAAATTAAATGTTTCTCCATTAAAAATACTTTTAAAGAACAGTAAACAGTACTAAATGAAACAAAGTCAATATTTGGTGTGACGACCCTTTGCTTTAAAATAAAAATAATAATCTCAGGTATAATGTGTGCAGTTTCACTGAGCATCCTGCAGAACCAGCCACAGTTCATCAGGAGACTTTGACTGTCACACTTCTTATTTTTTTGCAGCAAAACCCAGCAGCCTTCATGATGTTTGTTATTTTGTCTGAAAAGTCTCTTACATAATATGCTGCTTTCTTTACTAACATACAAACATTCCTCTGTAACATTACTTGTGCTGGAAAACTAATGTTTGAAATATAAAATGTTTAAAAGAAGTCATCAAATAAAAATCAATAAAAAAAAGCTTGTACTAAAAAAAATCAGGGGGCCTAAGACTTTTGCACAGTACTGTAAATAACAGGTTTATATTAATCAATTATTCTGATACATTATTGTTTCTATACCAACAGCTCATTCACAAGAACTTGTATTGCCGAACAATAAAAGGCTAAACAAAGTGTTGCAGTGAAACCCTTATGATACTTAACGTGGTGAAATTATCTGCTAGTAGACGTTTATAGATCGGAGTCTCGGGTATCAGTACTTTGTAACAGTCAGTAAGTTTCCTAACATGGCAAACAGAATGGAAAAAAGAAAGGCTGGTGTGGGAGCGGCTGTTTATATCTGCAATAACATAAGCAATAACAGGAACTATCATTCATTAATCATTCATGTTCATTAAAAATTGTAAGTTTTGGCAAATCGCTGTCGTATTAAAGCAATGGCACGTGCTATAATACAAAAATAATCCACTTCACACCACCCTGGCAGGGATTACTTTTTTATAATCGTATGGTCTGTCTTGTGTTAGTCCTTTCTTAAAACACTCTTAGAAGAGTATCTACAGGTTTCCTTAAGTTAAATGGACATTTCAGCACCACCACACAGGCTGCAGTTTAAGATCAGATTTACAGCTGATGTATTTATTATATAGAAAAACAACCGTGCTGAACTATATTTATTCTACAGCAATGAAAAAATACATCTTCGATAAGTCCAAACCATTGAAATATATTAACAAAACTTTATGGCATAGTATCCTGGGAGCTTTCGAGTCGTTGGCAGACACGTTTTATAACCAGCACTTGCTATTCTGCACCCACCTTTGGTTACATTTACATTCTTCAGTATCAAATCTAGTTCAAGAGCAGTTACCTATCCCTCAGCCTCGGTTTAACACATGCCTCTGTCTCATGCAAGTGACTGTATTACATATTACACATAAATACACATTTACACCAGCTTGAAAACACTACTAGCCTAAAATATACTTCTACTATTAAGATAATCCTGCCCTTTAATTTAATTATATTCAGTTAAATGAAAATTCAGACTCATTGGGCTGTTTCACAATCAGGGTATAGTTTTCGGGTCCACAACAGTCCAAAAAATCAAACCTCAGATTTTTGTATTTCTCTGCTGCCAAAAATGACCTTTTGAGATGGAAAT
>JAOTRR010000031.1:15388494-15404839 GCA_028570945.1 Gogo arcuatus
TATAATAGCCTATTAACTAAAATATTCCTTTTATTAAAAATGAAAAGTTAATAACGAAAGGGCTCTCTCGTAATAAACTTTATGAACATTTGGACTACCTCCATTTGCTTTAGCTTTCAGCTGTGACTTCTTGTTAAATCTATTTGTACAATCACAGAACAGCTCTTTCCCATTTTAGATCCGTTTGTGTGTTTTCGCGACATTAGAGCTGTGTTACTTCCGCCTAGGATGCAGTCACGTGTATTCCCGCTGTCTAAACAACGCAATTACAGCTACAAAAAACTAAGAGATTACACAGCCTGATAATAATTGTGATTCATTTTTTTTTTTCACTGATTCAAATAAATAGTCATAAATTTGTATCGTGATTTATCCTCGCACAATATATCGTTACATGTCTATTAAACACCTTGCACAACAACTACAGTGAAACAAATAAACAGGTTACAAGAGTGATGCCTGGGTCCTGGAATTCCTGAGAGCTTAAAAAAAAAAAAAAAGTTAATTTGGGACAAAGTTTGGACATGGATGACTCCAAAAATAATGGGAGATTACAATAACTGATAGAAATCAAGTGGATAAAAAGAACTGGTCAATCTAACCTATGTGCTATATGTGGTTAACTGCACTGCTCATCCTAGAACACAGGAAACCCTTGACCACATTGCATGCCAGATCACACACATGGTCAATATCAGTAAACTATAACTGCACCAACTCTACAGACCGCAATCAGGCTAGATATTTTATTCAAGAATTTATCTAATCCACTAGGCAACACTGAATAATTTTAAAGTTATTCATTCATCTCTTGAACAACAGTCATTTGGCGAAATCTCAAATTATATTCGGCTGCCTGTTTGTCCTTATTTGTGCATCGAAATGTGCTAATCAAAAACAACCTACTGAAGACTGGTTTACACTTAACAGAAAGCCCATTCACAAATCCTGGAAGGACAATTCCCGGAAATTTCCACTGGAATGTAAACCATTCCGCTGTTATAACAGTCCTGCTTTTCTTGCAGAGGTTTTTCCCTCCTCCCCCCCTTTATTCTAATGACTCAGCTGCTTGTTGTTCTGTTTAATATTCCATGTTTGAGAAAGCGACATCAGTTGAAAAACACTAAACACACCCGGTCACTCCCTCCAAAAAATTGTATCAAATGCTATACTAACAACACAAAGCCAAAGAAAGAAAGAAAGAAAAAGAAAAAAAAACCTCCACCAGGCAATATGGAGCACTCGAAAGTCGAAACCCACTCTTCGTGCTTCAACACTTCAGACCTGATACACACACACATCACCTTATCAGTAAACTCTTCTATGTCTGACATCCCTGTGTTAAGTTATAAAATGACTCAGTCATGTGCGGGAGGGGGAGGAGAGAGAGACGAGAGAGAGGGAGAGAGAGAGAGAGAGAGAGAGAGAGAGAGACGAGAGATGCATCCTTCTTCCTCCCCTCTGTACAGGATCACAGAGCAGTGCACTGGGCCTTGGGGAATTTGGGAATGCTGGCTTCCTGTAACCAGCATGAGGCAAATGGGGAGTGAAATGCAAGGCATGCCACGGTTCAGAACGTTCCAAGAACAGAAGCATAGCTAACGAAATGACAGATAAATCCAAAAACAGAGCTGCTAGTTTTCATATGGTGCAGAGGAAAGGATTACTCCATGCGGTTAGAGCCTTCAAGGCTCAAGGACAGTAAATCATGAGTAAGGGGCAGGCCAGATTCACAGCGTCTGCTATAATCTGAAAATGACTAAAAACACTAATATCTGCTATTAGGTATTAGACAAGCTAGGCTGTATCAGAATGACTTTATAAAGCCTCACGTTCCTAGTGCTGAAGCTTTATTCGGGGGGGGGGGGGGGGGCGGGGGGGGGTGGGGGGGGGTGGGGGGGGGGGGGGGGGGGAATCATGTACCACATGACTAAAAAAAACATTATACCATAGACATCTGTGATATTATCATCCCTATACAATATGACACTGCTACAATATCCAGTGATGTTTTCTACATTAACACTATAGCACCAGACCTGGCAACCTTTACAAATCTGAGATAGGAGCGCCGAAATTCAACATCGGAGGACCCTACTACAAGTTGTTTTGAACTCACCACTATTAACTGACATCACCTAGAAGCCCCTCGCCCTTTACCCCATCGCAAGTGCTCTCTGTGCCCTCGCTTTCTACAAAATGAAACAGAGAATGCTTCAAGGTCATTAATATGAAATAAAATCTAGCAGTGCATGTTTGACTTAGACTTGTGTGTTAGACATTTACAAAGTTAACATCACTTAACTTTATTTAGCTATAGAAGAAGAAGAAGCAGCCTTTATTTGTCAATCATACATTATAGTGAAGTGAAATTCTTTCCTCTCATATCCCAGCATGTTAGGAAGGTGGGGTCAGAGTGCAGGGTCATCGACGATAAGGGCCTTCCTCAAGTGGCAGTGTATTGGTACTGGGGCTTGAACCACCAATTTTCTGATCAGTAACCCAGAACCTTTAACCAACACTGAGTCACCACTGCCCTAATCAAGCCCCACACACTCACCCGAGCTCAGGATGGAACACAAACCACCAAACATGGCGCTTTAAAGAGAAAAAAGGATGAAGATTTTGACCTAAAAAGGTTAAATAGACCCACAACAAAGTCGGAATTCAGCACAGCACAGTACATGAAATGGTAGAAATAATCGCTTTCCTCTCTCTTTTTTTTTTTTTTTTTTTTAATCGGTTCTGGACGATTAATTACCATTCACCACAGTAAAATCACCATTAAATTACTATAAATGTACTATAAAGATACGCAAGTTTATATTACACCTTGTGATAAACGAGTTTATATTACATTGCAATATCGTGCAAGTCTCTTATACCAAATATGGCTAAAAAGCACTACTTTAGAAATGATCATCATCAAATAAACTTACATCCGTGATATGACGCCGGTGAGCCCTCAGACCTGCCGTACTCCTCCGAGTAGCTGGTGGAGAGGTTCGGCTGGCTAGAACCACGACCAAAGCCCAACTGGTGGCTGCTACCGACACTGGTGGCTACCTGGGCCATGCGCTCTTTGGTCTTAAGGGCCTGCGAGCGCTCACCCTTCAGCCGATCGTCATCCTTCAACAGAACCACCAGCTGCTTGGATTTCTCCCTCACATTGATACCCTGGTCTTTACCGTCACGGTCGACATACTGGAAGTCTTTAAGGGTCTGGATGGCAAAGATGTTCTCTTTGCACTGCAGGGCCACACGCTCCGAGCCGGTCTTGATCAGGTAGTCCAGCAGTGTCAGTGCCTTGTACACGTGCCGCCAGTTCTTGCCGTGATCGTTCAGCCTCTTCCAGATCATACTCATAATCTCGGAAAAGGCCACCACGTTGTACGTGAGGTCAGAGATCTCGGACATTAGCGAGCTGGATGGCCCCCATGGGTCGTTGGAGGTCGCCTCTCTGACCTTTTTCTCTGCGTCTGAATAGTTATTGACCACATTTTTCATCTGCCTCCGGATTGTTGAGCTTGGCATGGTGTGGTCTTGTGTGTTAATATCCTTGAGACTTAGACTGAGGACAACTTTTTACTTCGCAAAAAAACAAAAAACAAAAACAAAAAACCCACAACCAGAAAGCTCCTTCTCTTCTCTTCGGTAAGTTCTCAGAGTCAGGTTCAGATTTCTGAAAGGTTTTAACTAGTCCAAGTGTACGTCAACAATTCTGTTAGTTGGTGCCTGTTAAAATCGTTTCCACACAGAGTAGGGAGTGAGCATGGCAAATTCCTCCATTACCTGGAACACAAAACCAAGAAGGTAAGTACAGAGTCAAGACGTCTAAAGAATCCTTGGTTATAAACCTACAGAACAAACAAATTAAATACCCTACACAGCTGAACTGATCCCAATTTTATTACTATTTTTCTGTGATTTTTCTTCAAACTTGATCTGGACAGGTAATGCATATATGCTAATCTTAGGTCAAAAAAATCATGCACTTTGTTTTAAGAATGCACATGCAGGCAAGTCTAGCGAGCACATTTCCTGACAGCACCAGCATTTCCTCAGTGTCAAAAATTACCCCCAAGTCGGATAGAGAGAAATAGGTCACAGCTGTGCACTTTCCAAACAGAATGTGTAGTAGGCTCCTATCCAGGTAGTGAAACATTATCCTCTCTCTCACACACACACACACACACACACACACACACACACACACACACACACAACATGCTATTGAGACTAAAAAACACAGAGTGGATTAATGCCTGACGTGGTTCGTCTTACACATCTTACAGTAATACAACTGTCAGTATGTGAGGAAATGTCTCATTTCTCAAAAGCTATTGCATCATATTGTTCTTTCCAGTTCTGAAAGAAAACCCGTCTACAGAACTGACCACTACCAGTTTGCTACTGTGAAATCAAAAAATAATAATAAACTCAGCACCTTAATAAAATATAGCTATCAAATCTTTAAAAAACAAAACAAAACACAGCAACATAACAGTTTGTAATTTAGTTCTGCTCATGTGCTTTTCTCAAAGCATAAGCCCAGTCATGATTTTAATATTTTATTTTCCTGACCGACCTGATAACTACTCCAACTCTTTGCATCTTTTTTTTTTACGATTACGATTACCCTGTTTGATCAAAGGTTTCCTACTGACAACAATGAGTTAATCTTAGAACCAGGAGGCAAACTCGGCATGCTTGGCATGTCTTGTAAATTCATTAAAAATCAGTGAAATGTGACTCCTGCCAAGCATCCATACAGCTCAACCTCGGCATCGATTCCCTCCACCCACCACCCTCCCAACATCCCTGAGTCTGCATATACATGAATAAAGACAGGCCCTAATGAAACATCTGCTGCGTTAATCACCGATTCAGTCCCGGCACACAGGAGGAAGAGAGGGGCGACTGATGCAGATGCCCTCGCTCTGACCGGGGGCTCAGGAAGCGAGCACACAGGCACAGTTTGTGTGAGGGTGTAGGACGCAACAGTGGCTTCTTCCATACTAAAGAACAGCTCAGGTCTTAGCCTTGCCAAGATCTAGGCAACTCAGTAGCTGATGCTGAAATGAAGCCAAGCACCAGGCAGAACAAATTCAGGCAAGTAGAAAAGCAAGGATGCGCTGTGGCTTCGTCAACTTTACTGAAACACCCGATTACTTAATCTTAGATATGACTAAACCTTTCCCCAATGTGAGCAATATGAAATGACAGCTGGACAAAAAAAATGCTGTCACAGATGATCTATCTTAGTGTATAAGAATGGAAAGATGGATAAATGCTGAGTCATAATGCTTGCATCTACTGCTGGTATATCTCTGATTTCACAGTAGCGAAGTAGATCTGCTAATCTAGGCTTGGAAGATGATTCTTTACTTCAAAGATAACTTGCTATACAGGTAAAGTACCAACATTTCATACATCTCAAAGACTCGACTAATTTTAGGACTACAGAGACCCAGTTGCAGCCTATAAAGCGGTTGTACTGTATAATGACAGCAATCATGAGAACAGCATCGTAGTAATAATCACATGAATATGCAGAGATAAATAAGTCCAGGGTGTTCCTTGGGTGACAATATATTGTTTGTTAATTGTATTCTCAAAATGTGTTATACTGATATTACAGATGCTTGCTTTACACAAACGATCAGTTAAACATATTTCACATATCGCGTTACGTGATCCAAAATTTTCAAATTACGCCGGCCAAAAGTTTAACCCTGACACATCACAACTTCGCCATTTAACATACTGACAAGCAAATCGTTATCTCAATGTGTAGCAGCACAACTGCGATCTGCTATTTTTATCTGTATCACACGGTCCTAGTTCCCACCTAGCTGCTGCTGATTAAACACTTAGCTATGCTACGATAAGCTTATTTTGTAGCCCAGGGCAAGGAGTGACAGTAATGTATATGAAATTCAATTCTGATAGGGACTCACCCACCCTGTCTGCTCACAACGTAAGATCAGTTTCCAATTTCAGGGCATGGGTTAGTCACACACTGCCTCTACCGATATTAAAGAGGGTTAGATAACCTTTATCGTGGTCCATCTGAGGAGGTAGTGAAAGCGAAGAAAATGGGAGGAGGAAAAAAAAGAAATCGACCTATATCGTTCCGAGAACCCAGAATCTAAAAAGACACCCATTTTTATCTACTGCGCAGATCACAAAGCTGCTAAAGGTTTCACTTGAAACTGACTATTTTGAGTTGGCACACCTGACAGAAATGGAAAGCAAAAACAAGCACACACTGCAGAAAATTCAACCAACGCAATAATCAAAAGTCTCAATGCTCACTGATGAACCAAGATTATCTCTCATTGTACGCTAAACCTAAGCGACCTTGGGATTGTGAAAGGCACTATATAAATGAAGCATTATTAGTATTATTATTAAAACATCAAACTAGCAGTTTGATAGTTAGTAGTAGCTACTTCTCCTCGCTGTAATGCTAGACAAGCGGAAATGCAGCTCTAAAAATCCATAATCAACCCTGAACAAGACAGAGTGAATGCTAGGAACATTAGCTGAATGGTAACGTAGACATGCACGTGAGAAATACAGCACAGGTGTGAAGGACAAAGTGCCCTGATACAGGCCAACCTTGATGAACAAAAAAATATCTGCGACAAGTGCCGACAAGTCTTCATGGTTGCGTTACAAAAAAGCAACGAGAAAATACAAGTACAAAAGGACGGTTTAGAGAACTCTGACTTAACCCTCTAGTAACCAGCATTTCTCAGGAGCAACATGGAATGTACATATCCACCACGTATGAGGGGTCTTGGCTTCCAGAGGGTTACAACTATTTCACCACAATTCTCAAAGCAAACTCAGTACATAAGGCATTTACCTAAACAATGATATTAGTAGTGGGTGTGTCAGCACGAACACCAAGTTCAGAATGCAGTCTAAACCAAAACAGTGCAGCTTAAGTAAGAGAAAACACATGAGCGTTAAAGAGAGACAACTGGGTGTGTGTGTTTCAGTGCACGTCGCCATTCTTCCTAACTCAGCCAGTTATATCACTTTAGTATAAAGGTAACTGCACCTAATGCAGATGTTTTAAAAGCTGGTCACCATTTGAGAAAAGAACTATCTTCATGACACATATTAGTCACTTAACAAGTTCAGAGCAGAATTATCGACGTCTAATATACATAACAGGTTCATAAACTGCACGGCTTGTCCGATTTTCTCCCGTGTTTCATGTAAAAAATTTTTTAAAAATACAGGTGCCTACAAGATGATACCGTGAGAAACAGACATGTGTAACAGGCACTAATCACAGCACTAGGGTTGTTAGTGTCCCGCTGTATGATCAGAAGGTTACCTCGAAGCTGACTTTCAAAATACAGATTAAAAGGCACTGCTATTTATGACCTTTTTTTTTTCCACCTGGATCAAGCTCCTTATTCCAGTGGTTATCATCCCATTTGTGCCTTGGTGCAACTCCCCAAATATTCTGCAACCCTCAGGACCCCTACATCATACTACAGCAACCTTCATTTCTCTGCGCAGGGGATGCGGTCGCACCGAAAACCCTTTGGCTGTGTAAACGTTATGTTGCTGCCTCTGCTGCCACCCATAGCACGTTCACAACTTTATCATACATGGCGGATATCAAACGTACAGAGCAACATGGCATCGCTAACTAGAACTAGACAAAATCTAGTTGTATTTTTTATAAATCAGCCATTCTTCTGAGCCATTCACTCTTTCAGCTTATAAAGTCAAGGTGATAAATACTGACAATAGCCCCATTCAGACTGGATTCGTTTCTCACAGTAATAAGTTTCTTTACACGTCTCCTCAGTGAAAGACATCTCGCATCCGGACAGCAATAAACTTACCACAGGAAGAGTGCATTTCTAGCCGGTTTGTATTTTCCAGGAACCTGGATGTTTGTGTGACATCGTTATAAGTTCGTGCTCCATTCACAACGTTCACGCCAGTCCAAGCGGTCGACGAGGTATGGGAGTCGAGAAAGGACGCTGGCTCTTATTTCAGTTTGGCGTTAACCAAGGTTCCAGCAACAGTTTGCAAACAATTCATAATCACCAAGTTTACAAGAAACAGCTTTGTGATTCAGGAATTGTTTAATATCTGAGGGGAGGGTCACTCATACGTGCGCTACGAGATTAAATACAACAAGTAGTAGCAGTCAATCATCCTGTTTTCTATGTGAAGACACATCTGTATAGAAAATTGCAGATGTGTATCTGGACAGGAAAAAAAAAAAATCATAAGACAAGCGCCACATTGGGTGAAAAACAGTAGGTAACTCGGCCTGTAATTTTCTCAGAAGAAAGACAGAGAAAAACACCAATGTGGCCGATCCGGACATGGGGAGAAAAAATTCACAGAGGAGCACCTGTAATATAAGAAATTACCCCAGGTCCTCATGTAAATTTAATCCTGTCCAGATAGGGCTAATGTGAGTGGTTTATGGAAAAGTTGTTCTCAAATATATCTTTAAAAGAAAGCCAAATAATTAGGGACTGCACAAAGATATTTTGTACAACCAAATCGTAATACTTTTAAACCAGCATGAGTGTGTACATGGTCGATGAATACCGTGATATCGCGATATTTAAGACCGAGTTATCATACCGTGGAATTTCCAAACCGTAATACCCCTCCCTACTACACACCACTATGGAAAGAGGAGATACACGGGTGTGTCCCGCTCGGTGACACAGAGCACAAAGCCACGAAATAACCGCATTGCTCTTACTATGTACAACTCAGTGTTGTTTATTTTATTTTCGCCCTTCGCTTAAAGGACCACCCATGCTATAACCGAGTCACTTTACTCACCTGAAGGAACCAAGCATGTCCATTCAGGACCTTTTTTGTTTTACTCATATCCCTCACAGACAAGTTCTCTAAAGTCACACCCATAGACAAACCGCTAATAATTTATAAATACATGACCAATTAAACAAAGCAGGCTGTTCTTATAAACACGTAACAGTAAACTCAGCTAAGCTAAGCTTAAAACTAATATTAGCTGGTCACTTTAATGTACAAAATTATAAGGCAAAACAAACAAAGCCAAAGTAAATACTAGCAAACGAGTTCGAATTTTCTAGATAACTATATTATTATCGGTTATATCTACGCGCTTAACACCATTATACTGTACATAGCCAGCTTGCTAACTAGGTTAGGCTAGGATATTAGCACACTTGAGTTAGCCGTTGTTGTTAGCTAGCTAGCTAGCTAGGTATCTAGCTAGCCGCTATCTTAACACGGAGCTGTTATTATTAATAGGGAAAAACAACTAAAATAACACAAACAGAAATAAAACTCGCGTCAAACTTTCAGTTACTGTGTTTAAACATGTAAATAAAACACGGTTGAACTTCAACTTCCCTTGAGTTAGTAAACATGTAGCCATGTAGCTAGCAGGACAGATAAATAGATAAATGGCAAGAGAAAAACGCAAGAAAAGTTCTCATCCTTTTAGCTTGTTGCTAACATTAGATTGGTCGATTAATGTGATAAATATAGCGAGTACATAACTTGTCGAACAAGTATCAAAATGTTAGCGTATCTATTATTATTATTTATTATTATTAAGGAGGTCAGGAGTAGATTTCGAAATGGTTTATAAAAGGCTAGTATTGTAATAGTTAGTTGGCTAACACCGCTAGCTATCTAAAGCTAATCTTGGACAAATGGTTGACTTAAAGGGGTTACTTATTACTAAATAAATCAGCAGATAAGTATCTAAGCTGCCCGATTTTACCTAACAACTTCAGATATTTAGTTCGCTAACTTATTAATTTGATATTATTCGTACTGAAGAAGGCTGCTTGGTGCTTTGTGGGGATATCAGCAAAACTGGGAGTCAATATAACTACCACAGAGACAGAGAGAGAGAGAGAGAGAGAGAGAGAGAGAGAGAAATAAAAACGATAACTTACCAATCCTCCAGTAGTGTAGTTTCAGTATTCAGTATTCTCCCGGGATTAATACCCGGCATATGTACCAGGGGGAGGAATGTAGAAAGTATAAGTGCTTGTTAAGATGTACTGAACTTTGTGAAAGTAGCTTGCCCCAGTCTCTGTTAGTGTTTATGTGGAGAGAAGGCAGGCGGGATACACGTCGCCGTGTGGTCTAGTTTAGCCAGTAGTAAAGCTCCGTGTATTAGCTCTATGTGTGTGTGTGTGAGTGAGTGAGTGAGAGAGAGAGAGAGAGAGCCACTCACTCTGTCCAACATGGCGGACCTACTGATAGATTGGCTTCCAAAAATGCAAGCAGTAAAGGGTGTGACTCGGTTACTCAATATTCCACACAAATCATAACTCCTGTGTAAGATTAGTTATTGAATATTCATAGGTTATTACCGTTTACAGGTGCACAATTTGGTAGCTTTTTAAGTTTTTATAAGTGAACTACTTTAAATAAACTCTAAGTGGGAACGCATGTTTTGATGGCGCATATTTTCCCCTCAGCCGGCTGCTGGTAAACTGCTGCCATCTAATGAGAACAACTGGTCCATACAATGTTCTCGTGTTTATACCTCATTTGTACCTCTAGCATTCACAGTAAACACCCACATTCAATAGTTCTACATCATAAATGACTCCCATATTCTTCACCTTGGGCTCAAATAAATAAATCACTAACTGAATCTCATACACAAAATACTCTCTCTCTCTCTCTCTCTCTCTCTCTCTCTCTCTCTCTCTCTCACTCTCTCTCTGTCTGCAGACGGGAAGGAAAGAGAGAGGTGACCCACTGAACTCTGCCATTGACAAGATGACAAAGAAGACCCGTGACCTGCGCAGACAGGTGATCTCCATCAGTCCATCACCCCATCACCCCATCAGATAATCCCACCATCACATTGTCACATCACATCAACACTCCATCGTTCTATCAGTCCATCACACTGTTACTCATGCACAATTACTGAATCAAATTACTGAATTACACTGAGTCATGCTATAAATATTAATTTGACAACAACATCATCATCATTATTATTATTATTATTATTATTATTATTATTATTATTATTATTAATGTTTGCACATAAATTAGGAACATGTGTTCCCAATTTAATCATGATTTCCTCCAGCCGTTATCAGACTGTTGGAGAAGTGAAACACTTGAGTATTGCAGCTCCAGGTTTATTGTAGCTCTGGATCCTGCCTCACCTCACAGACTCATATTATCTGAGTGTACTCTGCATAGGGATGAACGTAAATTAAAAATGATATTCAGATTTCTGTAAAGCTGCTTTGTTACAATGTTCATGGTTAAAAGCACTATACATATAAATTGTATTAAGTTGAATTGAATAAACATCTAAATTCACTCTCAAAAATTGACTCTCCTGTTGACAATCACAGGAAGTGGTGTGTAAAAGCATCCCCCTGTAGCATAGTGGAACCTGGGATTCCGTGTGTCCTTCTCGTCTGAAAAGCTGAGACTGGAATTGAATTGAAACCAAACAGAGGAGGAGACAGTTCGAGCATTGCTTTCTGTCCTGCATGCGGAAATGGCAGTCATTTTCAGATCCTGGACAAGATTTCTCCAAGCTTCTATTACATAGCTGTCCTGAGATTATTTTGTGGGAATAAAAAGAGAGAGAGAGAGAGAGAGAGAGAGAGAGATGTGTTAGGTAATGTTGTGAGCCTGGGACTAAAAGCACAGAGCCTATTTTGTAGACATATCATAATAATTCCAAAGCCAATGCCAGCTTTAGTGTATGCTCTGCAATCTCTGCTGACTCTGCAGCATCTCTCGTCATTGGAATAATTGGGATTTTTTTTTTTATCTTTACCTCTTTCATTAATATAACCAAGATTTTCAAAGTCAGTTGCCAACCTTGCAGTCATACATCACAGTTCTCATCTGCTTGTAGCCTCTGCACCACTTTCTGCGTCTACATCATCGCCCACATTCAAAAAAGCTGTAAACATTCCACATCAGAATTCACCTGTAAAATATGGGTCCTGTTTACAGATTCACCTGGGATAGCACTTTTAATCCTCTTAAGCCATTTATCTCATTATCTAGCACTGTACTACACAGAGTGAGATGTTTAAAGCAGCTGGGGGTGTTGAGGGTTTACGGTACAGTAAAGTGATTTAAAAGAAATGGAAAGTGTTTGATCGTCCTGAGCTTCAGGTTCATTATGCACATTACCATTTATAAAACTAGGCCCATATGTTCTAGTATTTAAAAAAAAAACCACACATGTTAGCAGCATTATCTCTTCTTTCTCTTCTCTGACAATATTACATCGACACCACCTTTACAAATATTGAAGAGTGAGGAAGAGCTGCTGGGATTAAGAATCATTTTCTAGCATTCATGCATGGTATGCCAAATCTCAGTATGGTACGTGTCCACCAAACCTGCAATGCAGCTTAATTCAATGTGTTTTATGCAATAGTCATGCTCTTTATTTGCTTTTGTTTGCACAGCTTTGAGGCTTTAATGTGAATATCTCCGTGGGTTTTTGTAAATGGATGGTGTCAAGCTGATCCATCTGTAGGATTGGGCACTGTGACAGAAAAGACATGGACATGGGGTGAATCAGTAAATTATGAAGATCCTATGAAAAAAAGGCATTTTTTTTCCAGACATTAAGTCTGTATATCAGTATGTTGCATAGATTTCATTGTAGACCATCCACGACTATTTATCACAAATACAAATATAACTAAAAGTCAAGTAAGTGTGAAATATTCACTATTTTTGTGTCATGCTAAACAGCGATGTTGTGTTCAAACAATTCTTAAAGGAAAAAAGGGAATGGGGGAGTTGTACTTAACTTATAGAAGACTTCAGAAACACATGTACCACATTGGCAAGAAAAGACATTATTGTCTTATAAGGTGTTTTATTCCTCTTTTAAAGAATGACACTTCATGCCCCATCCATTTATAGTCTGTCCAGTTCTGGTTCTCACTTACATTATAGCAGTGATAAACATTTGTTCCCTCACCAGCCTCTCTTGTTTCTCACTCTTTAAGTTAATAAGACAAAACAACGTAGCTTGTCATGTTAATACAAGCTCCTCTGTCCTGAAGATGTCGGAAATCTTAAAGTTACAGCTTTACCGCTGAATGTTACAAAGATGTGACACTGGTGATTCCTTCCACAAATGATAAATAAATATCTCCTTAACTGAAGTAAACTCCACCATATCAACATTTTAAAAATCTGTTTATGTGCAGCGTCTGGCGTACAAGTCCTTGTGAATGAGCTGTTACTATAGAAACAATGACGTATTAGAACAAGTGCATTAATATAAACCAGTGATTTGCAGCTGCACTAGTCTCAGAGCTGCTGTTATAGAAAATTAATCAACGCATTTTAACCAATCACAGAATCAGATGGCAATTCTGGGGGGGAAAAAACTGCATGTTGGCTGCTTACACCTGTGTCTTCGGTATTTATACAGATATATAAACATCCATCCTTCTTCCACACCAATATGTTCTCAATACATTATAATGCATATAATGTAGTCTATGATTGATGATTGCTGTCTTAATTAAAGCAAACAAAAACAAAACAAACAAAAACAAAACAGGTAAAATCTTAATGTTTGATACAGCAATCATGTTTTCACGTTGTTTTTGACTCCATTCAGTTGGATTCTGTGGTGACGTACTGAAGGGAAATTCTTTAGATATGAAATAGATGAAATGACCATATGTAGATAGGGTCCCATTTGTGTTTAACATGCAAATGTATGTACTTTTTGAGCATGAACATGTGGGTGTGCAGGTGTTATGACTAACAAATAAATGTCCAAGCTTCTCCTGATGGAGAAAATATGAGCACTGGGATCCATCCCCCGCCTGGAGTTCCTCACAGCTCTAAGTCAAATGAATGAAGGCATCGCCATCTCATCAAATCAGCCTCAGCAGCAGAACAGCAAACTCTCCATGGCAGCAGCGCTTTGAGTTATTGCTGTCTACCTGGCAAAAGGATCTACAGCCTGAGCTTTAGCAAATCAAGGGTCTGCTTCCCTTCAAGAGTAGAGGGACAATTGTGGCAATAGCTGTGGCAAAACCTTAGTGCCAGCGATTTCTGTTTAGCTCAGGCTTTGTTTTTGCACTTTATTGCGTTGCCCTGTTTGGTTTGGTTTATTTATGGGGCTCTCTTTTGAATCATCTGGCTGAGATGTTAAGCCAAGGGAGGGGAGTGCTGTTTATGCTAGCTGTTGTGTTCATTTGCATAAATGGACAGGCAAGTCATCTTGGTATATTGCTTCACCATTGAGGGAGGATAGAGCTTGACTCATGTAGTGCTAGTGCAGTCTAGAACAAGGGCGTCAAGTCCCACCTGAGATTCGTGGCTACCAAATCAATACCAATATAGTTTTAAGATATAGAAAAGATGACATAGCAGTTGGTCATTTTTATGGCTGGAGTTTGTAAGCAGTTTGTACAACCATTCTGTTCCTTCCCGAGTGAGCTGTCCTCGTGAGGTGGGGTAATTCTGCAGAAAGAAGTCCAGTCACGATTCTGAAACCAGCATTGCTCAGACCTTTGCTAGCAGGAGAGTTCTCCAGACTGACTGTGAGCTCCAAAAGTGTCTGTAACAACTGAAATTGAGAGAGACAAATGCAGAGAGAGAGATGGAGAGAGATCAGGATCGAAAGTCAAGTCACAGTGCAAGAAACTGACAGACAGGGTAAGAGATATCCAGATGGGCAGAAAAAAATCTTCATGTCTGAGATCCCTTAAGCAAGACTGAAAAGACTGATTGCATGATTTGATATAAAAATTGCCAGGAAGGTGGCATTCCAGCACTATGAATAGTACTAATTGAGGAGAGAGGGCTGACGAGGCTAGACCGGTAGCCTTAACTGCCTGCTCTCATGCAATTAGCAATCTCCAGATGCAAGCTCGTTTACATGCTGGAGCTATGCCATGTGTTTGAAGGCCTATCACCCTGTTTCTAATTAATGCCTCTGTCATCTTTTCTTTCCTGGCAGGGCACTGATTGATGGCTGACTACAGGACAGCCTTCCAGTGACATGCACTTTTCATAGCATATGTTTCTAAGCTTATTTTTCTGCACCAGTTATTCTTTCTGTTTCTTTTTTTTTTTTCTAGTGTGAGGAGAGTCTACCCACAAACCTGTCCTTAAAACATAAAATGCGGTTAAACTTAAAATAGTATGATTTTGTTATGTTATTTAGATAATGTTATCAATAAACATTATGGCTTTATGACTTAAATATCTTCAGCTATAAACAATATTAAATAAATTAAATGTTGTAATCCTTGGCAAATTATGTACTATAAGAGCAATAAAAAGCTTTAGCACATGCAATTATTGGAAAATAATTACCTTTGGGATGGTCACAGTAACTTCACTTCATCATACTACCCTGTCATGTTTTATTCTTCACTTGGCATGCCCACATTTTCATATATGATCTTATATGATCTGAAAGACAGCCCTTTTGTGGTTTGCAGTCTGCAGACACACTTTGTTGCTCTGCATAGTATTTGTGGTTCGCATAATATTCTTATCTATAATTACAAAAATGAACTAAGGTATTTACCCAATTTAAGATAAACATCTGCTTCCTTACTCTCAGTTCTTTACTACTTGAGATTTGTCTCATCCAGTAGCTTTATCATGTGACTGTCACACACTGGCCCTGAGGACTGAACACTCCAGCATAATCTTTATTCAGCTCTTTAAGACTTACAGGCTTGACAATGTGTCCTGAGGAAATGCGTCTAAGAGTGAGACTTATGGACACAGACAGACATCTTTTCTCATATATAATGGCCCTGTACTGGTGAATAAGTGATAGCATACTCAGTGGCCTGTATGTTCATGTAGTCAGTAGTGTTTAGAGAATGAGCACTACAGTCCAGTGCACTGATAAATCTTGTGGCTGGCTCTCCATTATTACCGAGTTGAGGAACCAGGAATGCTGAGCTCCATCTATCATATCAGAGCCTGATAACAGCCTGGTCTGGGTTTCCTTCTCACACTGCAGCCAGTCACATTACATGCCTGCAAAACAGATATTTCCAGCTGGCTCACCTAGATAAGTCACAACATCTAGAGCCATCTTACATCAGAATTTATTATTGAATTGTGGATTTTGATTGGTCAGAAGATGTTGGCGAATTTTCTATAATAGCATCTATCCATCCATTATATTTATTTCTTATCCGTCAGGGTTGTGAGGGAAGCTGGAGCCAATCCCAGCTGATTTCGGGCACGAGGCGGGGTTCACCCTGGGCAGGTCTCCAATTTATCACAGGACTACACAGAGACAAACAACCATCACACTCACATTCACACCTATGGGCAATTTAGA
>JAOTRR010000031.1:15409135-15421801 GCA_028570945.1 Gogo arcuatus
ATCTATCTTATGTAAATAAAGATACAAATTTCATTGTCCGGTGGTCAAGTGTTTACAAGATACGTTGCCTTGCACTTCGGTTCCCTGTGGTGGTACATGTATGTCATTCGTACGTTCGTACGGTCAAAGCCATCAAAAATCAGGTCGATGCATCTATCTTAAGTATGGGGCTCTGCTCCGCGCACGCTTTGCGCTTTGAGGAGCTCTGCTATGAAATCTCAGAGCATTCTTGTGCATGGCTTGCCACAGGTGTGACATTTCTGGTTCTTGTTAACATGAGATTAAGAGGCTGCTCAGTGCATCAAGGAAAACAGAATTGGCAGCTGGTGTGCAGGGATAAATTATGGTGAAGTCAGTAGTTTCTCTGCTCTGCACTTTCAGTGAACAGCCCTGTCTGAGGCTTTAGCACACCAGTCATATCATGGCCAACATGGAGACAATGTTTGTGCACATGAACAGAGCATTCACCCATTTCCCAAAATAAATTAGAAATCTGACTGGCTCCAGCTGGCATGTCTGACTGATGACCATACACTTCTTAGCAGAGGTATTAGTCAGAAGGAGCAACATTTGGAGGGGAAAAAAGTCCATATTGTATCTAAGGAAGAGTTAATTACAGAATTTATCACAATATTGCATGTGAAGAGCTTAAATGCCTTGTGCTTTGAGTAAAACTGTTAAGTTTAAGTCTGACTTAAACTGTCAGCAAGTGAAATGCAATGTCATGCATTACATCGACTTCCCCAGCATTGGTTAGCTTATTAATACTCTGTGAAGCGTGTCTACTTTGGGCTTTTAGTTGATACACCATTACCTGGTTCTACATAACGAAAGGAAAGCATTGCATGTATGCTATTATGTATTTGGCCAAATGTATGTGGACACCTGACCATCACACCAAACTGTTTTGACAAAGTTTGAAGCACACAATTTGTTAGAATGTCTTTTATATGCTGTAGCAGTAAAATTTCCCTTCACTAGAACTAAGAGGCCCAAACCTGTTCCAGCATGACAATGCCCCTGTGCACAAAGCAAGCTCCATGAAGACATGGTTTACCAAGTTTAGAGCGGAAGACCTCAAGCCCACTGAACATCTTTGGGAATGATGGCTACGCACCAGGCCTCCTCACTTGACATCAGTACCTGACCTCACTAATGCTCTTATGACTGAATGGGTAAATCCCTACAGCTGCACTCCAAAATTTGGTGGAAAGCCTTCTCAGAAGCGTGAAAGCTGTTATAGCAGCAAAGGGAGAATAACTCAATGCCTTTGGTTTTAGAACGGGATGCTCAACATTCAGGTGTCCATATACCTTTGGCCTTATAGTGTAGTTCAGTTCTATCTAATGAACACATTGTTAAAAAAGATTTTGTGCTACCTTTCATGTGTCGGAACATTAATTACTATCATCGTGTTCATGTGCCATCTCTTATCAATGTTTCCAAGAAAGACCAACCGACAAAGTGATTGATTATTAAAGGCCAAGTGATGATTAAAGCTCCATGGTAGAACCCACATAACACACATTTTAAAGTCTCTGTGGACTGAGAGTTTGTGCTGTGTGCTGAGACTGGACAGACACTTAGACAGCATTCTGCTGACAGCGCTCAGCACTCACATGGCTGACTAGAGACATATGCTTTACTGGAATTCATTCACATCTGAATTGTAGTGATAGCCTCTCATGGCATACTTTGGGAATACTGAAGTTGTTGTTTCCTGAAACATATTGTCAACTCCAGAATTATTGGCACCCTTGATAGAGATGGGGGTAAAAAAAAAAAAGAAGAAGAAAAGCTATGAAAAGCATCTTTGTGGTTAATTTGCTTATATAGGAAAACCTTTAACTGAAGTAAATATTAAAATGTCTTGATCCTCATAAATCTGGCAATTGCTATAAAAATAGCATGCCTTAAAATGCCCACATCCACACGAAGACAATATTTAAGAAGTTTACTTTGTGTATTTTTAATTAGACACTAATTCCATGCTAACAAACTATACCTGTTTTGCCTGGGTACTTTGTAGGACACCAGACATCGTGGACTCCATGAAGTACTAGTTTGTAAATGAAAAACCCTGATAAACATGTCACACTGTGGTTGGGTTGTCAAAAGAATTTTTTTTTTTTGCTAATCTTTTTTTCTTAGAATAAATTTACTTCAATTTGCTTTAAATAAAGGTTCGATTTCTCTCATATGAGGTTAAGCGAATTAACCACATTGGCACTTCCCTAGCTATTACCAGATGGCATCAGTCAAAACCACTACACAGCGTCTCTCTATAATTATCAAATGCAATTGGTAGTGACAGATGGTTTTAAATATTTGGGGAAGTACAGCTGTTATTGAAGTACAACGTTATATAGTATCTGTGTGTTCTGTTTATCTATTTCATCTGTTGGTTTGGCCTCCTGGTTAATTCTCAGTCTCTCCTCATAAGTAAGAGCATCAAAGAACTTTTCCAAAATCAGATCAAGAAAATTTGTAGTGTCTGCCATGTCATGCTAAAATGCTAGCTAGCTACATTTCACTGGAGAAGGTAGTGACAGCTAGCTAGCTAGACCTATAAATAAAGAACATTTTCCCGAAACGAATGCAAATAATCAAACATAACATTATCCTTACAATTTATTCACAATATTTACCAATTACAAAGATAAAGTAACAAGCTATACTAGTTATGTAAGACTGTTATGGATTAAGCTACTGATCATTACTGTGTTTCTGAGCACTGTGAGTCTGCTGTTAACTAACTGGCAGTGATGTGTTTAAGTTTGAAATGCTGTCAGTCAAGTTCATTAATGTTTCCATTATTGGCTGTTAGTTATAAGGTTCAGCCCTTTTAAGAGGTCTCCCAATCATCATACGGACAAGATGTTGAGATATTTTTTCTATACCAAACCCCATAATTTCTTGACTCCCAGAGAAGCTGTGCGTCCAGGCAGAACCCAAAACGACATATGAAAAGCCTGTTGTCCAGTGAGCACCGTTGTTGTCCTTTAAACCACAGTGTACTTCACTGGAGATTTTCATGTAGGCTGCGCTCTCCACCGAAAACACTTTGCAATAAATGAACAAACAGCACAAGATTGCATTGAGACATTTGATATTTTGATTCCCTAAAATATTGAATTCACCAAATTTGCATGATGAATAATATACACTAGACAACATTTCATCGTCGCATTTTAATGAAATTTTCGAGAATTCCGGTTTCCTGTGTAGTCTTAAAAAGATCACCTGTGCTTCACTTGCTAGTCAATGTTCAGCCAAAGATATTCAAAAAAAACGCCAGTCCATGAACATGCACATAAATAAAAAACTAGCAACAGAGGCTATAACAGCCATACACTAATAACAGCCATACAATGGAGAAGAGCATAGTGTGAAGTAGAATTAGAGGAAGGCCTTGTAACATAGAGACAAAAACTTTCAAATTAAATTCAGGCTACACTAGTTTACCATTTCAAGCTTTTGAAAAAAGCCATTGCAAGCTTTTTTTTCATCATTTACATCATTTACATTTACATCATCATTACCTAGAAAGAACATGGTGTAGAAAAGAGCAGAAATAAGATCTGATATAGATTTTTTAATTGCAAAAGCATCACTTTAATTTTTATATCTGCAGTTCTGAGTCTGTTTATTATTACAGTTTTTCATGTTTGACCAGATTTTGACATGAGTGTTCATGGGTTTTATTTGTGTGGATGGTTTTGAGCAATAGACATTGCTAAGCAAAAAAAGAGAGAAAGGTGCTACTAATGAGTCATTAACCACCAAACAACAAAATGTTATATTAGTCAACTGCATGGCTTAGACGTATTCTATTTTTATAGTTGGAGGTAGATAATATTGCGTGAGTTTTTCCAGTGTGCTTCAGCTAAAACCACTGCAGGTGTAAGAGTGAACACTTAAAACACGTGAAGAGTAACACTTAAAACTTTTTATATTCACTTCGATAAAAGAACTAGACAAGGAACATACATTAGATGGAAAACTACAAAAACAGGAAAATGTATCACAGTTCCACACAATGTTCTGGTCATTTAAAAGCTAAGTTGTGCAACCTGGGAAATCCCAATTGTGTTCTTCTATGCTGTGAGTCAGAACTGTGAGGAAAGTTCAGGAAACTTGGCTCAACACAGTGCTGGTTCATAGACCTTCTTAGGTTTCAGATCAATCTGATACATTCAGTGAGTCTTGATTGGATATCATCGTGGTTTATACTCATTTCGGTTTTAAGAAAGTATTTCATGTCATTACTGGGTCACGTTATTTTTCACACAGGAATCAGAAAGAGCTTAGAAAAATACACTGTTACAGAAAATTATACAGTGGATATAAAAAGTCTACACACCCCCTATTAAAATAGCAGGTTTTTGTGGTGAAAATGAAACCAATATAAATAATGTTAGATCTTTTCCCACCTTTAATGTCATATAGCAACCAGCAAAATTGAAGTGAAAAACAAATGTTGTAAGGAAAATAAAATCTTGCAATAACCTGGTTGCACAAGTACACAAACCTTAAGTAATACTTTGCATGTAATACATCACTCAGTCTTTTTGGGTAAGCGTCTACCAACTCAGTACATCTTGATTTGGCACTTTTATTCTACTCTTTCTTACAAAAGTGCTCCAGATCTGTCAAATTATGAGGGGATTTACGGTGCACAGCCTTCTTCAAGTCTTTCTAGTCATTGACTTGGATTTGTGCTTTGGGTCGTTAAGGTGAAATTTTTCTTCATCTTCAGCTACCTAACAGAGGCCTGTAAGTTTTGTGCCAAAATAGATTAGTATTTGTAGCTATCTATGATTCCCTCTATATTGACTAGAGCCCCAGTCCCAACTTAAGAGAAGCAGCCCCATGGCATGATGCTGCCACCACCATGCTTCACTGTGGGTATGGTGATCTTTGGGTGACAAGCTGTCTTGTTTTTACACCAAAAAATATCTTTTAGAATTATGCCCAAAAAGTTCTACTTTGGTCTCATCAGATGATATCACATTTTGCCACATGGTTTGGAAGTATTTTTCATGAGAAAGGGCTTCCGTCTAGCCACACTACCCCATAGCCCAGACATGAGAAGAAAATGAGATATTGATGTCACGTGCAGGGAGTGAACAGTACTGGGTAGATTTTTCTGCAGTTCCTTTAATGTTCCATAGGTCTCTTGGCAGCTTCCCTGATAAGTTTTTTTTTAATCTTATCCTTTCCTCTATTTTGGAAGGACGTCCTGTTCTTGGTAATGTCACTGTGGTGCCCCATTTTCTCCACTTTGTGGATCATGGCTCCAGCATTTGAATGAAACAAGGAGATGTCAAGAAAATCCTACAGAAACAGCTGATCTTTTGGGGGGTTTAATCAGATTCACTTTGATGATGGGTGTATGATAATTACTTTTGAACATGAGTATGAATGTGATTGGTTCATTCTGAGCACAGTCATTATATAAAAGAGTGTGCATACTTATGCAACCTGGTTATTGTACATCTTTTATTTCCTTATTTTCCCTAAAATTGCTATATCACATTAAAGGTGGAAAAAGATCTGACAATTTATCTGGTTTATGGTTTCTTTTTCTTTTTTTTCCATCACAAAAACTTGCAATTTTAACATGGGTGTGTAGACAGTGCCACCATTGCAGAGAGACAACTGGGCAGGAGGAGTTCATGGAAAACACTGATGAGCTGCGGTTACTGAAAACCATAGTGCCAATGTGGAATAATGTGTGATGATCTGTGTAAGCAATCATAAAAAACTGTAATGAGCAAGTATTGGTATGTTACTTGTACAGGAATCAAATGATAAAGCAGCATCGAAGGGTACGCCAAGGTTCTTGGTAGGTTTTGCCCCAGGCCTGGGTATATTCAAGGCAGGCTTGGGTGGAGGGAGAAGATGAAAAGGAGTAGAGAGACAAACCTAATGAGACAAACAGTCGCAAATGTAAATGTTGATGCAACAGCTGACCCTGCATCCGAGATACACAAAGTAATCTTGCTGAATAATAAACAATAACATAATTAGTATTCTGTATTATCAATGGACTACAATGTAATATTAGGTAAACTGGTATGAATGTTACAAAAGAGTCTTTTATTCTTTCAGGCAGAAAGGAAAATGTATTTGACGCTTACAGCTGCGCAAACGGGAAGCAATTCATGGTCATACTTTGGTGTACATGTTATTCTGATTGATTCCTTAGTTGTCTGTTCGGCCCATTATGTGCCTGATAAGCCTCAATCAGATATGCTTAGCCTGTTTCTTTCATCTTATGCCTATTTTTCCTGTTTTTCATCGATGTCAACATCATTGTAGTGATTGTAGTGTACCATTATTTTGGATTGTATTTTATTATTATTGCATATTATTTGTAGTTTGACTGATTTGTGTTTGTAGCATTCGTGAGTAGTAGTACTTACTCCAACTGTGTTGTGTTGTGTGTGTGTGTGTGTGTGTGTTTATTAGGGAAAGAACTGATTGTTAATACTCAAATGTAGTACTGAAGCGCATTCAGTGATTAACTGACTATTTGGTTAAAGAAAGCAAGAAAATATACACACTTAACAGCTTTATTCTTTCCACTTAACAGCTATGGTGATCATGTGCAACACTTCAAGGTTTTGAAGGACAGAGAAGGACAGTACTTTATCTGGGACGAGGTCTTTTCATCTCTCAACCAGTTGGTGGACTTCTACAAAAGCAACAGCATTGCTAAAGAAAGGACAGTCTTTCTCCGGGAGCCAGAACGCTCACAAAGAGTAAGCTGAAGGTTTGAGGTTTGATATTTTACGATATGTGTATAAAAATCCACAGGAATCTGACCTACGCTCATTCTGGATAAACATGTTAATGGGTCTAAATTGAGTCAAACTGAGGCAAATGTTTTTATTTGTTTTTAAATGCATGTGAATATAAAGCCAACAAATAGCTTAGTAAACATTACACCAATCAGGATTAGAATGTAACCAAAGAGTCTACTGTATTTTGTATTGTTTTTGTATTACATTATGAAAAACATTATGATACATTTCACAACTTTAAAACTGGGAAGTTCATTATCAAATGAGCAGAATCAGCCCTTGTTGAGTCATAAGGTGTATTCACACATATCTTTCATCCACCAGAGGCCACATCATGCCCATGCGCTGGTAGACTTCATCCCCAACCACAACTCCCAGCTGCAATTCCTGCGCGGTGATGTCATTGACCTGCTCGACTGCTCAGATCCGCAGTGCTGGAAGGGACGCTGCAATGGGCGCGTTGGCCTCTTCCCCAAAGAGTACGTCAAGCTCATTTACCACTGACTGACTTCAGCAGAGCCTCATGCAGGGGGGTCACCTGTAGTCCTGTATGGCCAGAGCAGTGCGCTCTGATATACCTAATTCAACTTATTAAAAAGACTGATTGAGCAGGGAAATTATTGAAATTCATGTGGACTGCTATGGACAAACATACAGACAGGTGTAATGTTGTGTCTGTGTCAAAATACATGTCTTCCCTGATTAGTGGTGAACAGGAAATCAGAAAGAACTGTGTAATCTTTTTCTTTTAGCATAAAGCATATACATGTAATGATATAGACACTAAGAGTCTCTCTTTGGGCTTGCCAATGAGGAAAGAAGAAACATTACTAAACAAAGAAAAAGAGCAATGGGTTCAAACCTAAATGCATTAAAGCACAAGTTCAAATGCAACATTTTTGCTGCACTTTTTTGTAAACTTTTTTTTTGTTGCCACAGCTCTTTAATTGCAGATTGTGTGTTTGTGGTATTTTTATAGACAGTTCGTATGTGTGTATTTGTCTGTTCTTGTTGTTATTAACATATTTCTGTTACATGAATTGGATTTGATTATTGCAGTAGCGAAGGGGAAATTAAATGTGTGTTAATGATAAGACAGTTGGGTCAGTTGTTTGTAGGGCTTCCTTATACAAAGACAAGTCAAAGGCTACGGGTGAGCATTCCACTGCAGTTCTCAATACAATATCCAAAACCTATGTTTTGAATGTAAAAGAACGTGTGTGTATATGTTTTGGCACACTAACTCCATGCTTGTATAAACCAGGCCACAGTGTTGCCTTTACAGATTCCTCTGCACAGTGTGAAATTATGTTTGCTTGCCAGGAGTTGGTTTTTGAATTGCATTGAGTCACATGACCATGCTTGCTAGCGAGTTACCTGTCCAGGTTGCCAGATTATGCAGAAAACCCTCCTCATGTGTGGGTTATACAGAAAATATTTGGGATGCTGGACACATTTAGTCTGCTATGTCACAATCTGTTACAACTATTGCTTTCGAGTTTGTATAGAATTATATAGCTGAATTTTCTCCACAATTCACATCCAGTCATTTTAAGCCCAGCATGAACAAGTCATTTCCGTTGTAGATCTAGTTGTTGTTGTAAGTATTCTGCTACACAATATTGTGGATTGGTAAATATATAAAGAATAATAAATAATGTAGATTTTAAGGTTGAAACGTGAAATTTCATTTATATTACATAAGACCAAAGGTTTGTGGACACCTGACCATCACTCCCATATTGCCACAAATTTGGAAGCACACAAGTGTATAGACAAATGTCTATGTATGCTGTAGCATTACAGTTTCGCCTCTGGAACTAAGAGGCCCAAACCTGTCCCAGACATGACAATGCCCCTGTGCACAAAGCGAGATCCATGAAAACATGGTGCGTTAAGGTTGAAGTGGAAGAACGCGAGTGTTCTGCACAGATCCCTGACCTCAACCCCACTGAACACCTTCGGGATGAACTGGAACATCGACTGCATCCCAGACCTCCTCACCAAACATCAGTGCCTGACCTCAAGCAATGATGTAGCAACCAGAGACCATGGAATGTCAATGAAATTTGGAGACTTGTAGCAACGACAGGCAAAATAACCATTGACAGTGTGAAGTGGGCGGGTACTGAGTTAAACTAATCTCAACAATTGATTCGTCTACCAATGGGAGCAAAGGATACCTTTGACTGACAGATGACGCCAACACCGAGTTATAAATAAATATACAAGAGAGATACCTAGGCAACCAGAGCCTGGAATGTCCACTAGCGTCCAACTGTCAGCTACAAAGCAATGGGAAACAAGTGAATCGCTTTATATTTGGACAGCCCTTAATGATCTTGTGGCTGAATGACCACAAATCTCCACAGCCAGGGGAAAATCAACCTATTTAAAAGTAGGGGAGGTTCTGGGAAAGGGATGTGAGTACAGTAATTTCCCCCTGAAAAAATACCAAATCATAATTAACTTCTTGCATGAGACCTAAATTACTTTTTATGTATTTATGTTTTATTGTATGGGTTTTTAAAAATACAAAAATATACTTACAAAAAAGGATATTGAAAACATTAGATTGCATTTAAAAAAAAAAAGGGAAGTTGAAAACATGAAAACAAAATGAGGCAATAAGCTCAAGTTGACCTTACTGACCAAGTGACTTTACAACCAGTCTCTACCTGACCTGGCTACCTTACTACTCAAAACAACCAAAGGTACTCTTCCTTTTCTCTTTACAAGAAACAAATTGTGTAGCAATCATTTTTCTGTCCTACTTGTCCAGCCTCTCTTTCTGTATGTGACACACGGCTACACTATTAAGGCGTATTTGTGACATCGTGCTACGGAGCCATGTTTTCAGCCTCCGGAGACTGCTGAAACTTCTTTCAGCAAAAACACTTTACTAACAGTTTAACTTGCTAGCTCGTTGTGGCAGTGCTATCTAACTACATAAATCCAAACACCATTGGCTAGCATTAACATATGGCTAGCTAGCTGGTTTATGATTGACCTAGCCATCTCCTCTAGGATATTTATATTCTTCCATGGATAATGTTAGCTGGAATCACTAAGCAAAATCACTAAGTTTTACTACATTACTAACTATCTACAATATTGTTTCAGACTTTAAATTTGTTGACAGCTTCGAGCCTTTTCATGTGTGTAAGGTTAGTTGCATAGCCTTCGTCAGTGAACTTTGAATTTGATCTGTGTGTGTGTGTGTGTGTGTGTGTGTGTATGTGTGTGTGTGTGTGTGTGTGATTTTTCAGATACAGAACTCCTACTCTAGAGTAGATTTTTTTTCATATTTTAGTTTCGTTTTTATCCCACAAAAACGTGGGGGGATAGAATCATGTTTCATCAAAAGTAGGGGTGTTACAACACCCCCATCCACCTGGCTGCAACACCCACGCCCACAGCCACACTCCAAAATCTAGTGGAAAGTCTTCCCAGAAGAGTGGGACTAAATCTGAATGGGATGTTCAAATAGCCTAAATCAAGCACATCTGATTGCGATGGTCAGGCATCCATAATTGGCTGCTCTGGCCATATTTTGAAGCTGTTTTTTTCCTCGATAAGATTTTGAAAACCGCTGGGCCTACCAATCTGGCAACACTGATAACAGTAGGGCAAATTCATAGAGATATGTGAAAGTGCAGCAGGTTATTCACACACCATAAGTGCGAGCTGATACACTTAAAATAATGCCCTGAACATATTTGGGAACTCTTATAAAATTTTAACACGCTCATATTGGGAGTATTTATAGTAATGGCTCTGTCTCAGATTCAGCGTCTAAACGAGCACCATGTTAATTTGCGCACTAATGAGACCAAGCCGGGGTTCCTGTACAGTGAGGAGCAGAGGCTGGCTCTGGAGAGGCTGCTGGATGAAGGTCCGGACTGCTTTCAGGAGTTCATCAAGACCAACCGGATTCGGCCATTTTTGTCCGACCTGGAGCTCGCTCAGCTGTCCGCCTCCGTGGAACCGTACTGTCCGGATTCAGCCGATTTCTCAGCCGGCTTTGATGGGGACAGTAAAGGGACGCGCTTGTCCCTTCAGTACTGGCCAGAGCGCTCTGATGACTCGCTCCCGCAGCTGGAGCTCGGCTGGCCTCAGCGCGCGAGCTACCGTGGAGTGACCCGAGTCGCCGTGCACGCGCAGCCGCCCCTGCACGGTGACGCGCACATTAAAGAGGTCATCAGGAGAACCATAGCCCAGGCACGGAAGGTGAGACGGTGAGATATTATTCTTAGTAGTACTGTAGTAGCAGCAGCAGCAGTAATAGCAGTAATCATCATCATCATCATCATCATCATCATCATCATCTATAAAGGCATAGGAATTAATGTAGGTCAATGACCTCAAGAGTAATAATACTCTGTTATTCTCAAGTAATTATAATTATATACCATTCATTTATATTAGGTTTTATTTTAAAATATAACAGCACTTTAAATTTTATTACTTGTAAGAAATGTATACATTATTTCTAACACAGGTCCCTTGAATTCCTATTTCATATACAGGCCTTAGGTAGTCCATCCATTATCTATACCAATTATCCATCAGGGTGACAGGGGAAACTGGAGCCAATCCCAGCTGACTTCAGGTTCACCCTGGGCAGGTTGCCACTCAATAGCAGGGCTAACACACAGAGACAAACAAGCATTCACACCTATGGGCAATTTAGAGTAGCCAGTTGACCTAATCCACATGTCTTTGGACTGTGGGAAGAAACCAGAGCACCCAGAGGAAACCCGTGCAGGCATGACGAGAACATGCTCCTATCTGTGCACAGAAAGGCCCCAATCAACCGTGAGGTTCAAACCCAGAACCTTCTTGCTGTGAAGTGACCACTACACCACCATGCCACCCGCCCTAAGTATCCTGCATTGATGCACCTGGTAGAAATAGTAGAAGTAGTAGTAGAAGTAATACCATGAATTAATTTCATTTAATTAAATCTCAGAAAACAGAATGCGAACGCTATTTAGAAAGGTGCTGTGTTGCACACATTAGTCCTAACATCAACCCTCACATTTTCACACAGCATGATTTATACTGTATTAAGTAAGTGAAATTGCTGAGTATTGTAAGCAAAACCAATTTGTAGCTCATCCCCAGGTCAGAATGAACCTGAGGTACAAATAAAAATGATCAACAACTGAAAAAAGTCAAATAAAATTACTGTTATCAATACAGAAACAAAGGCACATATAAAAAAAAAAAAAATCCCAAGCCATACTCACAACTTTTATGAACCAGTGATGACATGCAAGTCAAAGTCCAAGCAATCAAAGTCAATCACATGTAGTTAGTAACCCTGAGTTTAGATAAAGGTACAGAGTCCAATATTTATCAATATGACAAACAAACAAAGTGTTACTAACTACTGCAAAATATGATGATAATCTTTTATCCTTAAGTCAGATCTGAAGAGCTTTTACAGAATAGTCTTCCTCTGGTTAAAATTTTGTGGTCACTGAATATGGTAAATATTATAATGCAATCCAACCTATACATTTCTCCATTTACAGGTCATTGCTGTGGTCATGGATTTGTTTACAGATGTTGAGATCTTTAAAGACCTATTGCATGCGAGCTTCAAGCGTAATGTGGCTGTATACGTCATACTGGAGGTTACTGGGGTTCCATACTTCCTGAAGATGTGTGAGAGTGCCGCAATGCACACGGGACACCTCAAGGTACAGCATGTCCTGTCTTTTTTTTTTTTTTAATTTAGAGCTGAATGTTGCAATAATCTGTTAATTAAATTGTGAAATTAAACAATGTCAGAACTCAGAGTCAGAATCAAGTTTATTGCCAAGTACGTTCTCACATACAAGGAATTTGC
>JAOTRR010000031.1:15435792-15451159 GCA_028570945.1 Gogo arcuatus
TTGAAATATTTCACTTTACGTGTAATGAATATAGAATATATGAAAGTTTACCTTTATGAATTAAATCACGAAAAAAAAAAAAAAAGAACTTTTTCCACGACATTCTAATTGTTTGAGATGCACTAGTATGTGTGTATGTGATCTGAGATGCGATATTAGTTTGTTATTCACTTGGGGACACTGTCACATGGTGCTATACTGTCTCCACTATTTATATCGGTATTGCATTAAGCAGAAGTGTCGCGTTAATCTCTGAGGATGTGTACAAGCAACGCGACAAATGACCACAGGATTTGCGTGGCAGCCATCTTGCGTATACAAAGTTAACAGTAAGAATAAATTTATCCACATTTTTGGAGGGGACATTATAATTCTTGCAGCTGAGGTAGTTTATGTTTAGATAAACGTCTGACTACAGACCTCATCGATTGCGGACTCCTCTATCAGTCGTGGTGCATCAGAGGACAGGATTCCGTGGGTGGCCATGACAAAGATTTTATAAGCACCTCGCTCCTTCAGCGTCTCAGCTGCTGCCAGGAAACTGTCCACATCATCAATGATATCATCCTACAAATGACCAGAAACATCATGCCATTACCAAAATGTGTTTAAAAACAGAATCTAATGCTTTTAGATGATCTTAAGACACACATCTCACCACAATGATAGCGATCCGACCCCCCACGTCTCCCACTACGGTTATTGGAGGCTTTTCTTTTGGGATGAGTACTGTGCGATAAAATAAAAAGACCCACATTAAGAACCATGCAGTAGTAATATTCGTACAATTCAAATGAAAAACGTGTGCAGATTAAAAATAACATGGAGGGCTGCGTATAAGTGCTTACGAGGTATCTCCAGGCTGGGATGGATAGCGCCAATGTTTTTGACAGTAGGTGGAGAGTGTCGTCCATCCACGAGATCGGACTCGGCGTCCTGCGCTTCGCCGTGGATCACAGCGATGCCCAGCCGAAGCCTTTCAGCAAACGACTGTGCCCTACAAAGCACAAGCTGTATATACACATCATTGTGCATTTATGACATGATTAATTTCTGCACTGCTCTAAAGTCACCTATTCATACAAGCTGCTAAATTACCTTTTTGCTGATGCTGGAGATTTGGCAACAATTACTGCGTTTCTATAATCAGGGATCTGCATATTAGACAAAAAGAGACACAAATAGAAGGATGAGCAATCTAGCAGTCTAAATAACCACTGAAGGTGCCATCTGGCCTTGAATTTTAGACATAACAAAGCAAGAAATGAACAGCCTTGAGATACTGTGAGTGTCGATATATTTAGTCATTCCAGGCCCGAAGATCAGCAGCAAGAACAGTGTGTGTTGCTGACGCTCAGGCTACTGGTCTACACACCTCTTCCTGAATGTACTGCAGCAGAAATGGAGATGCTCGCAGGTTGTCTACTGGAATGTTAAAGAAGCCTTGGATTTCCTTCTGGTGCAAATCCATAGTGATGAGATGAGTCAAACCTGGTCATAAAAACAAGGCAAACAATCAAACAAACAATTAGTAATGTTGCATTGGAATGTGTATCAGCTAAGATACACCTTGGGATACAGTAAAGTAACAAATCACAAATAAATCCAGCAGCTTTACCTGCTTTACACATCATGGAGGCCAGCAGTTTGGAGACGATGGAGCCTCTTTTCCTCATTTTGCACTGTTTACTGTAAGGGAAGTAGGGAATGACTCCGATAATGTTCCGTGCACAGGAGGTCCTACAGGCGTACACCATAATAAGCAGCTCCATGATGGTCGTATTAACATCCCTGTGAGGAAAATGTGAAGATAAGGGAACTTGTGGGGGGAATAATAACAAGAAGAAGAAGAGAACTTGTGGAAAAATATAATTATAATAATAACAATAATAACAATAACAATAATGCCACCCTTGACCCTATACAATACAATCATCATTCTTTTGCAGTAAGGAAAGTTTACCTTCCTTTAACTGTGTAGCTGAGAATAGGTTTTAATAATTTTGTACATTAAAATGAGGCTTTTTGCTCATCTTGAAAGAACAGATTTCTTACTTGGATACAGTCTGGATGATGAAGACATCTTTACCACGCACAGACTCTTGAATTTGAACCCGAGTCTCTGTGATGAAACAAAATCCATTATTTTTAAGCTCTGCTGTTTTGCGCTAGACTTAGGCGGGGATCACATTGAAAAAAATCTCTCTGATTCCTAAGTGATGTGAAACACTAGCGCGCAAGAGAGAGAGAGAGAGAGAGAGAGAGAGAGAGAGAGAGAGAGAGAGACACTTGTTTAGGTTGTATCCAGGAGACACTACCTTCACAAAAAACTCTTGTCATTCCAGACGTCCCGCCCCTATTAGGATCGTACCACTTTGATTGGTCAAAACATCCAAAACGTTCCTAGGATACACTAAACTGACATTGATGAGCATTGCATTACGCTCAGAAAGCTGAAATCAAGTTCAATTTGAACCAACGCTCTGCTCATATGTCACTAGGGTAACGCTAGCGGTGCAAACTGTTCCGCTATTGAACCATAGAAACAATAGAAAAACCTGCCGCTTCTGCTGGTACGACCGCTGGTCAGTGGGATCCCCGCCTTACTCTTATGCAATCAATATCTTCTGAACAGAAAAAGTTTAAAGAAAGCTATTCCATCCTTGCAATGTGTATTAAAGTGAACTCATTCCAATACCCACAGCTCTGTGTCAGAACAATGTGCGCCAGTTTTACAGTATCCCAGCAACCCATTGTGCTTTCTCTGCACTTTCCAGAACGGAATGAACACTTGTGCCATCAACCAGACTCAGAATACTACCAGGTCTCTCAAAAAAGAAATAAATAAAAATAAAAAATAAAAAACCACCACACACCATATTCACAGGAGCTCTTTGCCGATGCAAAAGCACATTTTTTCTGTCAGACAATCACCCATCTGATATGCAGTTCTGCTTAATTTTACCGATTGTAGTATGGAATATTCTGTTGTCTCACCTCTGTTTGCCTCCTGATAGACCTGCACCTTGCCAAGTTCCACACCCAACCGTCTGTACAGAAGCAGAGGCAGAAAAGGAAAAATAGGGTGAAACAGAAGGAAAGAGAAAAAGGAACACAAAGCCAACACCACACATCATCATCAAAGGAATGACTAGAGGTGCAAGTTTAAATAAAATCTTCTCTTAGGTTCTTTTCATCTACCATCTGTTATCCCAAATTTAATGCTAGTTACCATTTTAACTGGTTTTATGAACTGGAGATAGCGCCCAAGAATGGTGAGAATAACCTGGATGCCTTGCTGTGTGCACAGGGAACAGGAACCTTCAAGTCACGGATTGACATGATGCAATATTTGCAAGAGACACCACCATCATACAGCCATTTTTCCCTGGAACCTTGTCAGAGTTCTCACTGGGTTGGCTGACCGGAGCCGGTACCACACATACGTACAGTGGCTACCTGGCTGAATATGACTGCCGAGCGCAATAATGTCTGCCAGACGTCAGGTTAGGATTCTCCATAAACGCTACGTTTATTCTCACCAAAGAACAGAATAATGCCGAGAAAGGTCCATAAACCCAGTGGGGAGAATGAGGGTAGAATGGAAGAACACGAAGTGTGGATTTCAGCTCAGAGGTGAAGGTGTGCAGTATGGTGAGGGAGAACCATGCTAGCGGCACATATTCGGTGGCCAGCAGAGTGAACGTTTCAGAGTAGATGGTGGTGAAAGAGGTGAATGCTGCTTACTAAAAAAAAAAAAAAAAAAAAAAAAAAAAAAAAAAAATCAGAGCACGTTTGTAGAAAACTCACGGACAGTGGTAGCTAATAAGGTTAGCAAAGCTGAACAGGGAAAACCAAACCAAAGCTGGAGAGGTGTCCAGCACTTCACTTGAAATATTAAAAAGAATCACACACACATCAGAGCTGAAGATAAGACAGAAGGCAATCAATGAGGCGGGAAGAAGAAAGTGAAAGATGGCTGTATGTCAGGTGTTTCTCGGAAGGTCTCAATATTCACGTGATTCTCGTCAACCGTGGCCAAAAGGAGGGGTGAAATAGAAGCTAATTTTCCATCATCAATTTCACTGGCGATTCCATACATCCACATTAAAATATAAACATGGATAAGTAAATATAAATATAAACACACAATGTACATCACCTTACTTTCCTATAGTGACATACACACCTCTACAAAAAGTTTAAAACGTTATAGCGTACTTTTTCATCAAAAGCAACACACGGATTTAAAAAATAAATAAAATTCTCAAATTTGTTTCAGACCATTTCACGCAATACATTTAAAAGCAACGCACTCGGCTATTCTGCATTCCACTATGCGGTGAAGTAAAGTGGAAAATCAAAGGTGAGGCGAGTTAATGTTATTGAACATACTGAATATATCCACATACTCTGCAATTAAATTAGCATTCAAACCATAAAAAGTACTTGAATGACTGAATTACAACTTTGGAAAAAAAAAAAAAAAAAAAAGGTCTATTTTGAATTGCGTGTGTTGTCCGTAGGGCTGTAGTCAAGACCATCACTGTCATGTCCAAGACCAGGACTAGCCAAGATCGAGTCAAGACCGGGTTTTAAGGGAGTAGAGGACATGTCGAGATCGAGTACAAATGAAAGTGAGACCGGGTCGAGATCGAGAACAAAAACCATCGAATCATTTTAGATTCCAAGCCTTTACTTAAACCAGTTGGATTCATTTGTGCACTGCACCAGTGATTAGGCTAAACTTTTGTTTCTAGGAGGAGTTACTTCTTGTCAAACTTTGTGCATGTGGTGGGAAAAAAAATAAAAAGACATTTAAATAGCGAGACCAATGCCCAAGACCAAGAAAAATCCAAGTACAAATGCCAATAAGCCTGAGACTACAGTTTCAGAAAACATCTTGAGACCAGACTCAAGTCCACAGCTCTAGTTATCAGTGGCCTTTAACTACCACATATGGGTGTGTTAGATTTTCAAAATGGCATGAGGAAATTGGGAAATGCCCCCAAAACTGCCTGCGTCTGTTGAACAACGGCCAAACAACATGCCCATTAGGAAGGATGTGGTGCAGCTAAGAAGCCATTTTCTACAGGCAGGAAAAGCAAAAGAGAATGTTGTATGAAAACTTAATCAACCTTGCGTGGCTAAGAGAGACAGCAAGTCTTACAAAACACTTCCAAATTTGAGCAGAAAAAGAGTTAACGAGAAGGAGAAGGTTCCAAGCTTCTGGGAAGCACACTGACAGCTTTGTCATGAGTCAAGATGCTTTAAGCCAATGATGGAGCCGATTATGTTTAAAAAAAAATAAAAAAATAAACCACAACAGCGGAATACTGAACGTCAGGAAATTCATCACACTGGATCTTTGCGGGGAAAAACTTTCAGCATGACAATGACTCAAACTTGGAATAAGTCAAATGAGACTCTTACTGTATAAAATTGGCCAAGTCCCAGTTCAGTTATATAAAAGAACAGAAACTGTGTGAGATTACTTGGACAAAGGAATAGTTATAGCTTTTTTTTAACTTTCATATTGTTTCTACAGTTCCAAAAAAATATATCAATAGAAAACAAAAAGTCAGAATGCCTATACCTTTACACTCACCAGGAAAAGCAGATTTGCTAACTATGAAAATTAGGAACACTCCCAAACCGACACACACACACACACACACCGACACCGACACACACACACACACTCTCTTCCACGGTAGAGCAAACTTGTCAATTTGCATATTCTGCATACATGCAAGAACATTTGTCTGACAATACTAACTCACATTTTCCAGTCTGATTTTTAGCTCCCCATTTTTAAACAGTACATGGAAAAATGGTTAGTGTGTCCATTTTCACACTTCTTCTATTCGGTACACTTTAATTAATTAAGTATACACCAAGTAACAGGATCTAGATAGAACTTAAAAGAAAGACAAACCCAAATAAAGAAAAAAAAAGAAAAGAAAAAAAATCAGTCCAGAAACGCTCAAATTCTAAAACTTTCTGTATTAATGTTATTTTTCCCAAATGAAAAAACAGTTGGTTGTCTGACAAATAACATTAAAAGTCTATTTTTCTGAGATGGCCCAAGACTCTTGCACAGTTCTGTGTATTTTTCAATATTGCGTTATTTAAAAGTGCATCCCTGCTTATATTTTTTGGTATACAATTCAAGCAAATATTTTGCCTTCACTTTGACATGTAACAGTAATTAAATGTGGCAAAAATGTGCAATGTTCCGGGGAAAAAGAAGTAGAAAAAAAAAAAAAAAAACCACCCGCACATTTGCAGCAGATGGTCTAAAGCACTGTGGAACAGCTGGGGTTTAAATCTCCATCAGAGATAGTTCTGGGATTTCAGATAACCCTTATATGCTGTCGATTCAATTATTCAAGCCTGAGTGCCATTACACAATATACAAGCCCAAAGATAAACTAACAAAGAACAATGCTGTCACATGTAATGGAGTTACTGCAATAGCAACCTACTCAGCAATCCTTTTACCCAGCTCTCTGCTGGACGGGTTAGAGTTGGCCGTGAAAATGACCAGGCCTCCCTTTGAGGCGTTCATAGTCAGTGGTTTCTTGGCGTTGACCCCAAGGGACTCAGACAGTGGCTCCCTGGGCTCCCAGGCACTGCTGAGCCCTTCCTAATAACAGGATCACAGGCAGACCTGTTAGTTTAATATCACACTTATGCAAGTATCTCTGGTCAAGTCCTGTAGGAAGAATAAGAGAAAGACCATAGAGTCAATTACTAGTTTAAAAAAAAAAAAAAAACCACACCAATTACATTCTACCAAGGCCTTTCAGTCGGTCTACAGCAGGACAAAAACTATCAGGAGAGAAGAAGAATAATATCTAACTAAAGTGTACCCTGCTTGGCCTAACAAACCCTTAATTATGGAAACCCGTTTCCGACACCTGAAAAAAAATGATCCGAATTCACATACTGTGTCATAATAAGAACATCTCATAATTACGAGATACGTCATGACAGTCATAATAAAGAGTTACTATTTCATAATAACACTCAAAATTATGACTTAATATCTCATTATTATGAGATAGTATGCCATTATGAGAACTTAAGTCATAATAATGAGATACTCTCAACGGGCTTCCATACATAATGGTATTTGGAGTTGTCAAAAATTTAGGATGCATCTCAAAATCCCAAAAACAATTCCTTAAGTCCTTCATTATGTGACTGAGAAACCTCCACCCCTCCTTCCCTCCCACTAAAAAACCCATTACTTCCAATAAATGATGAAATAAGAATACAAATGCAAAACTAATCATCTTCATCATGTTAAATAAACAGTGGGAACAAATAAAGTCCCTCACTATGAACACACCTTACTTAAAATATGAGGAGTCAGTGAAGTAGAATCTTGTTTAGACTAAAACTTCAACTTTTAAGCATGTGATGAACACGTGTAATGCTTTAATTGAGTGTTGGTGTGCATTCTGTTATACAGTTTATACACCTGGGCATCACGTCATCAATAGGTGACTTTACTAAAGTCACTTTAATCAGTGCGCCAGGACAAATAGGTTTGTGTTTGAGTCCTTTTGTCTTTGTTTCTTGTTTCTTTTCCTCACTTCCGAGTAAAAAAGCCAAGCTAAAGCTAGCTACCAGTAAACAATTACTACCAACACTATAAAATATTCTAAAATAATATTCCTCTGTTATTTTTTTTTGTCTCGCCTAAGCAACCAATAGTTTTCCAAGCAGCTAGTTAATAGGCTAAGCACCACTCTATGCAAATACACATGAACAGGCAGAGAAGCTATGCTAGCTCTAGCTGAGGTTAACATCACCTCCTGCTAATGTAAAGGAACAAACAGAGCAAAAAAAAACAATATCACTTTAAACATAGCGATAATAATAATTTATATACATTTTTTGATAATCCGGCCTGCTTTTCTTACCAGTTTTGGCCTTTGTCCTTTCTCCCGCTTGCTTTACTGAATAAATGCAGTGTACACAGACACAAAAGTAAAAACAATCAGCACGGTAATAATGGCCGCCAACATCATGGCTTTTCAAAATAAAAGTCTGAGGCCTGTTACGCCAGGAAAAAATCTTGTATCATAATAGTACATTTTAGTATGACGGCTGTCCAGTGAATGATTTTATGATTTATTTCCAAACATATAAAGTGGATATGTTATTATTATGTCGCTGTTTTTGTTATTGTTGTTATTATTGTTGTAAATATATTATAGCGACTAAAAAATACGCAACTTCCGCTTTGACGAAACGTGCTGTGATTGGTGGATTTGACGCGGTGAAAGTAGCCGGTGATGTTTGGCGCCATTTGTGGGAAAAGGAGCAAGTTTAGTTTTGTATTTTGCAGTAAAGTATTTGCGCTTAGTCAAAAAATTTTGATATTTTTTTCCTTTACTGGTGTTTTCACTTCAGTGAGCGTTTGTGTGCGGTTATTTACACGCGTGTCGTGTGTATTTCGGTAACTCTGTCGCATGTAAGTCACTGTATTTGAGGAAGAGTTAGCTAGTCAGAGACATAACCAAGTTGGCTAGTTGTTTGTTTTTATTTTTTCTCATATTTATTAGTTATTAGACACCGTTTTGCTGATATGGGTTTGTGTTAAGTTCACCTGCACTTTTGGAGACGTGGACCATGCATTATCCTGGCTTTGGTACAAAGGAAAAAAACTAGTGAGTGTGTTTATCTTTAACTGGAGGACACTGTACATTACAGTAGACCTGGTTGGGGTTAACTTTAACTAACAACATTCTTGAGTTTCCTTACAAACATATTCCTAGTTCAAGTTATTCTGACGAATAATGACATCTTGTGTGTGTGTGTGTGTGTGTGTGTGTGTGTGTGTGGTTCCCACCCCTTATTATTGTAACATGTATAGATCTATAATTTGGAGATACTACAGAAATGGCTGGAGTTGTTGCTGTGGCAGCTGTTATGGAAGGTTTTGAGGCTACCCAGGTTTGTCATCATTATTTATTAATATAACGATCATTTTCAAATATTACTGATATGAGAATTTTAATTTTATGTCTTTCATGAACAACACTTTTTTTTTTTTTATTCAGCCATGCAAGAAGTTGAGAAAAGATGATGACTCAGCACCAGCTACAACAACAAAGACCATCACAAACTACTTCTTGCCTTTACCCAAGCCTGTGGACAAACCTTTCTCCCCACCTCGATTAAACAGCATCACAGACTACTTTCAGAAAACGTCACCCTCTCAGGAAAAGACTACCTCTTCACAACAGTGCAGTCCGCTTCAATCCAAAGAGCTTCAGTCGCCTACCTGTGAGGAATTCTGTCTTAGGACCAGGAGAGTGCCGAGGCAAAAACGGAGCAGGAAAGCCAGGGAAAAACATAAGTTACAGGAGGAGGAACAGGATTTCCTCACTGATAACTGTATATTAGAAAGCCCGGATGAAACGGTAATTAAGGAAGAAGGCAGTCTGTCTTTGCTTGGCAGGGATACTGTAGCCCTACTGTCCCAAATAAACAGTGAAATCTGCTTAAATGAAGAACCTGTAAAAAGCAAGAATACAACAGACATCAGTGCAGGGGACAGAAAAGCAAAGGAAGGATTGGAGAATTGTAAAAGTAAGAATTTAGCTACTCAAAGCCAGACGGATGATGATTTCAAGAACGTTAATGCATCGTCTCAAGAAGACAAGCGTAGAATTAAAAAGTCTGGCGTGAGGAGAAACAGAAAAGCTAACGTCAGCCAGAATGAAATGTGCAACGTCGAGCATGTGCAGTCTCTGCATGACGCCAGTATGGAGGTCAACGTGGGTGAAACGTCATTGTTGAGCTGCAGCACCGTTACTGTGTCCTTTGAAGAATTTTTACAGAGCCAGATGCAAAATGAGGACGAGGTTGCTGCTGAAAGCGCCGAAGCGAATTCTTGCATGGATGCAAGTGATCTGGTATCTGCTGTGTCACCGAGAACCCTTACAGTCCAAGCCGAAGTGCATCCCATCTCCCCTGATTATGAGTCAGTCAAGGGCCCTCGGTTAAAAATGGCTTCAATTTTCACTAGGAATAAAAAGGAGAGCCAATTAAAGGCTAGCAAAAAGTCGCCCTCTGACAACCCACAGGTAAACACAGACATTCTGCCTGACCTTAAGAGGAAATCTAACGTCGTACTTCATGAAGAAGATTTGGAGCTTGATGTGGTTGAATCCAGCTCCACTCCAAAATGCACCCAAGAAGCAAGGAAACAGTTTATGAATGCTTTCAAGCAGCCTAGTCTGGATGCATCTAAATGTAAACCCAGCAAGGGTCTGAGTAAATCAAAGCCAGGTAAAGAAAATGCCTCTGAGACAGCAGAACCTGAAACGAAAGCTGATGAGAGCGATCTTGACCTCACCACGCCAGAACAGAGTACAAAGCAAAAAAAGGCTAAGGGTGTTGGGAAGAAAAGAGGTAGGAAGCCTGTGAAGAAAGAGCAGACAGACCAATCTGAAGAAGTAGTACCAGTTACTCCAAAGCAAGACGAACTTCCGACATCGACGGAGGTGGAAAACAAGACTGGTTCTATTGATGACAGTAGCAGGCAAAGAGTCAGGGAGCTTAGGAGGTCTACCAGACATCAGACATGCAGACAGGCAGCTTCTGTGTCTAAAAGAAATCCCTCTCCTCGCAAGACAAGAAGCTGCGAGAAGGCAGAAACATCTGCAGTGTGCCAGGATGATGTAGCTGGAGCTTCTACTCCAAAGTCTCACAGGCACAAAAAGAATGTTTACAGGGCTGAGATGCTCTCTCCACTCGACAAACGAGGAAGCCCCATCAGGTACTTTCCCGCCAGTTGTGTTTGATGTTTAACAGGTGGTTGGATCGGTGACTGATATATTTTCTTAGAGTATAATTGTCAAAAATAATTTACTGTTTGTTCATATTTTATCGATCAGAATAAAATTCACCCGGATGTTACCTTCTTCTGCCAACAAAACTGGAGATTCTGAAATATTAAATCCTCTTTCAGTGCTGGTAATTTTTCCTTTATTTCTTCAAAGAGGTTATATAGAGGTTATATAGAGGTTATAATTCCACTTTCATGTATTAACGTTATATTATCAGTCACGATGTTGTTGTTTTTTTTAATCAGGAATCAAATTCACTGAAGAAAAGGAAACGGGCTAAAAAGTTAGTCCAGAAAGCCAAAGCACTTCAGAACAGTAAACAGACTGGTGCAGGGGAGAAGCCCGGTGTGCGACGCTCTGCGAGGAGCAAAGAATCCATCCAAATAAATTACTGTGAGGATGAGGTGTGGCTTTTATCTTGCTTCTGTGCAGGTTCATTCTGGTGTCTGTTTAAAGTGTCTTGTCTTAACATGTCTTCTTTAATGACTTTTGCTTTTTCAGGACTCTGTTGTGTTCTTGGAAGATGGTCTAAGCAACTCTGCACCTGCGACTCAAGAAAGTGGCAACAATCACAAAAAACTTCGAAGTCTAAATGATGTTTTAGGCAAACATCTACCTCCAAGTAAGGCTTCGAAGAATGCTCCAGGTAATGCCTTTTTTTACAATGCAAAGTGTACAATTTTTAGCATTTTCTCTTACAAAGTAATGACGCGTTTTAATTTTGGTTGCTTTCGCACATCATAGCTTCTAAATGTTCCCCCATGCTTGTGGAAAGGAAAACCCAGAGACCTTCAGCAGTCATCTTTATACTTGATGACAGCAGGTATTACTTTAAAAATGTGTAGCGCATGCATATCTTTAAATACATTATAGAATTGCTTACTCGTTGATTAATTGTTTACTAGAATTGTTTGTTGAGCCCCCCCCCCCCCTTTTTTAAAAAATAAATAAATATCACCTTTACAGCTGTGAGGGTTCCGAGAACTCCCAAGATGACGAGCAGTTCCTGGCAAAGAGGGAGTTTCTGAAAAGTGGCCTACCTGAGTCTTTTAAAAAGCATATTGCTAAGAAGGCAGCTAACAGTGAGGCATACACTCAGGCCTGCACTTCATTCCAGTCTGTGGTTCACGTCCAACAGAGACCCATGGGTGAGTTGACACTCCTGTACACTGTGTCTAATTAATTATCATTACTATTATTAGTTATACATGTTTGGTTTGTCATTGCTGTGGACAGATTGCACTATGTGGACTCTTCCCTGGCCTGAAAATCCTTTCTTGAGTTGCCTGAAGGAGTATTACCATATACCATCGACCACTCTTGGGTCATTGGAGGACCGTGCAGGCCACTTCACTGTTCCTGCTCAGAGAACCTGCAGAGAAGAGGTAGGCTTGTGTGTGTGCATGGAATTAAAATCAAGAAACGTATAGAAACGCATGTTAAACGTATAGAAATCTATCATGTCATCTTGGAGAAATTATATGTATTGTAGATGGTAATGGATTTTTTTCTTGTTGAAGTAGTTGCTATAAATATGGTCCTCTGTCTGTGATCATCTCAGGTCTCTGGGAGGCAAGAAATTTTTACGGAGCCTGTTAGAGGGCGATTATTAGAAGAAATTAGTGCATCCAATCCCTCTTTCCCTGTCCAGAAAATTTTTACTCGATTCCTAAAGAGACACAAAGACTCTTTACAGGCTGCTGTTGCAGGTAAGAATGTACTACTGCTCGGTCTTGTGTCTTTTTGAAAACAGCCAAGTTTATGATATGAAAGGAATTTTTATTTTGAGATACATTGTTTTTGTTGTGAATGGTTGCAAAAGAAACAAAGATAAAAAAGTGTTTGTGCCTAATTGTTTTTTGATCGTTCACGTCCTCAGAACCCGAATGTGGGTCCAAAACAGCTCCCCCTGTGGGCTTGACTGAGTCCATTGGAGGAAAGCGTAAGCGTGTAGATGAGGGAGAGAGAGCAGGCAAGCTAGCCAAGAAACAGAAGTCTGTTCATAAAGAGATGCAGACCATAGTTATTTTGGACAGCCCAGATTCTGCAAGTGGAGAAACACCAGAAGCCACTGATTCTGTGGGCCGCAGCACAGGCCGGAGGGGGCGATCACTGAGAAACAAGAAGGGGGCAGAGGAAGAGCCCAAACCCACAGAGGACAAGAAGCAGTGTGACTCTGTTATTATACTTGATTCTCCACCTTCAGAAACATGTGCCAAAGGTAAAGAAAAAATATTAGGCCCCCCCCCCCCCAGACAAGCTGAAAGTTATTTAACTGTCACTGCATCTGCCACTAATTGTGATTGATTTCCTCCTTTTGAGGCTTAATTTTAATTTTGTCATTGTTTATTGTTTATTATTTTTCACAGATTGTGTTTCTGAGGATGTGCCCTGGACTGAGAAGTACCAGCCACAGCATTCTAGTGACGTCATTGGAAACGCAGCTTCTGTTAGGAAGTTGCACAGGTCTGTACTGTTCAGGAACATTGACTATTGTTCCAGGGATACTGTAAATTATCAAGGTAGATCACTGGTGTTTATCATTTTGTTAACTAGTTGGTTGAAGGAATGGAAACTCAGGGCTGATCGTGAAGAGAGAAGGAAGCAGCAAGAGAAAAAGCAAGAGGGCGACAGTGATGGTAAATAACACTGCAGTTCTTGAGGCTCAGATTAGGTGATATGATGATGTATCTAGGCTTGTATATTCCTAACTGTATTGTGTGCCTGTGTAGATTCCTGGTTAGGAGGTGACAGTAGCGAGGGTCTGGAGGATCCAGAGGACATGCTTTGTAACACACTTCTCATCACAGGCCCCACTGGAGTAGGCAAAACCGCCGCCGTATATGCCTGCGCTCAGGAGCTCGGCTTCAAGGTCCGTGTTCTCGTGTGTAATACATTTCTAAGGGTTACAGGTTAAACGTACAACAAAGATCAGGGATGTTATGGTATGATAACCTACTCTAAAATATCACTAAAGGGAAATCAAGGAAAATTTTATTATAAAATCTTTACACATCCAACATGCTAAGAGTGGCAGCAGAGGTAGCAATATAACGTGCACTACACCGCCAACAGTTTTTCAGAGCAGTCTGTGTTCCCTATGTGGAGAAACAGAGGTTGTTGTAGTATGATTTACTGGGAGTTCAGAGGGAAGGGGTTGCGAAATCCAACCTACATTTTTAGGGAGTCGCAGCTGAACAAGAAAAGGATGAGAACTGCTAGAGTAAGGAATTTTTTGGGTAAAAACAAACAAACAGGTAGACTGTAACAGACAGAAAGGCATTTAATCTATTTTGAAAAAGTCAGCGGTGAGGTCAATGTCTGATCATACACTGTGACTATAATCGAGAAACTATGACACTGTAACAACTCTAATAAAGATATGTTTAATGTTGGACACTGATTTATCTTTCTGCCCTAGGTGTTTGAGGTAAATTGTTCCTCTCAGCGTAGTGGGCGTCAGATCTTGTCTCAGTTGAAAGAGGCCACCCAGTCTCATCAAGTGGACATCCAAGGGGTCAATGCCCATAAGCCCACTTACTTCAATAGTTACAGCAGCAGTAGTCTTTCCCCCAAACCTGGCTCTTCACCTCGTGAGTGGATGCTATCTACTCCAAACATACTGCATTAGTCTCAGCAACATTCATGTAGTGGATATGTTAATTTATATACTGTTTCTTGACTTCACGTCCAGTCTTTTCCCCCCTGCTCTTTTATCCATAGGTCTTGAATCGTACTTAAACCTGTTTGGTTTCAGGTGTGTATTCCTCGGCTCTTTCACTCAGTTTTTCTTTTCCTATCACAGGGAAGGTGAACTCTCCAAGACGAGTTGTGTCATCACCCAGGAAACCACCGCAGTCCCCTCGAAGTGCTACATCAAGGAAAGGAAGCTTGGCACCAAAATCGTTGGCCAGTTTCTTCAAAATGGGTGGAAAATCTACAGGCAAAGATGATGTTAATCGAGATAAAAAGGCTCAAACAAGTAAGTGACATATGCAAAGTTAGATATAAGAAGCAATGTTTTCTAATCAAATCCTCTTAATGTCATGTCGCTGAGACAACTATTTAAGGACAGGGAAAATGTCTTGTGATTTGTTTTCTGTTGAAAAGGCTGTCCCAGGACATCTGGCAAAGTCACTCAAGCTGAGTGTAAGAATCAAGAGATGAAAGCATCATCTGAAGAGCAAAGCAAGAGAACTGCCACCTCCCTCATTTTGTTTGAAGAAGTTGACGTCATATTTGATGATGATTCTGGATTCCTGGCTGCAGTTAAAACCTTTATGATGACCACAAAAAGACCCGTCATCCTAACAACCAGTGGTGAGTGCTGCCTGATTGGTTCATTGTAGCGAAGCTCCATACTTAATAGAATATGGTAATGCATTGACCTGAATTTTTTATAGCTTTTGCGACCGTACGACATACATACAAACGACGAACCTGTACCACCACAGGGAACCCGATCGTAAGTGCAAGGCAACGTATCTCATAAACAC
>JAOTRR010000031.1:15485167-15499339 GCA_028570945.1 Gogo arcuatus
TTTTTTTTTTTTTTTTTTTTTTTTTTTTTTTTTTTTTTTTAATTATTTTCTTTTTAATATATAAAGGTACACTATGTAGGATTTATTGGCATCTACAGACGAGGTTGCAGATTGCAACCAACTGAATACCTCTCCCTCAAACCTCCATTTCCAATCATGTATTAGAACCTACAGTGGCCATCAGGCGCAGTAATATCTGTCTGCAGAGCCGCAGTTTCATCCCAGTGGCAGCACGTGGACGGACAGTTTTTTTTGTTTTTTGTTTTTTATCTTAACAGCTGTTAAGCTAATCAACATTTCAATAATTTTAGGTGTGTTTATGATAAATTTGTGATATAAAGCTTAAATAAAACAATGGTAGTGTCAAGCACTTCTAAATCTTTAACGATTTTCTTCCAAAAACTAAAAGCCTGGTATGTGGTTGGTAGGCTAGATGTTTGTCTGGGCTTCATGTGTCCACTTACACTACATGTGCAGGAATAAAACTTCAAACAGGCTTACAAATTACAAATCTCTCCTTACTGAATAAATAGTGCACTACATAGCGTGGACATGGTACATGCTGGATGCAAGCTGCCACTTGTAAAAACATGAAATGCGATCTCTAGAGCCAGTGTTTGGTTTGTCCATTCTGGGCTTCTGTAGAAACATGGTGGCGCAACATGGCAGGCTCTGTGGAAGAGGACCTGCTCCCTATGCACATATGAAGGGCCCGGTCCAAGCTTACGAAAACACAGTGATTTGTAGTTACAGATGATTATACACTAATAAAAACATAATTATGAATACTATATTCCATTTCTGCTAATGGATTCCCCTAAATCCTACATACTGCACCTTGTAAATGTTAAGTTTCAAATAAAAAGGAATTAAAGAATCCAGCATTTAAATTGAGTTTATCATCACAACATAAAGCAACTTTCTTTAATGTTGTACTTGAGAGGAAAGCGGTGGATTTTAGAGCAGTTGCCAGTAGCCTAGTTCGATAGTTAGATGTTTGATAGTTCGAGAGATGCATGCCGCAAAAATATTAAGCAGACCGCTGATCTGGTGGAACATGGCTTTCCTATTAAGAGTGTAATTGTGCTTTTGTATTATATGTATGCTGATAATTTGGTAAACTGTGCTACTCTCCTAATTTTGCCTCCTTGAACTCCTCCATTTCCGCCTTTTTGGTTTTGTTTTGTTTTTTTCCCTTAAGTGGTGATTATGAGAGTGCAGGAGCTCCCATCTTTAAAGAGGAAGAGGAAGCTTTGGGCGTCAGGTCTCGTGATCGTCCATCATTCATGACTGATCTCCTCTTCCTGTTTTTGTGTGTGTGTGTGTGTGTGTGTGTGTGTGTGTGTCTCCGCAGCCACGCCAAGCTCCGCTGCATGTGTGCCTGCAACAGGTGCACTTTTTGCATCAGTCAGAACCTGCTGAACACTGAGCTCCTGCGTTCGGTCAGGGCCAAACTCTACAATGTCATTGTGAACAGGTCTCTAAGCCCAGCCCTGCCCTCGTCCTGCTCTTTATGGCCACCTTTAACCTCCGTTTCCTAACATGCCTACTCTGTTTTGCGTTGCATATCCACCACAGATGGTTGGGTTATTCTGTATGGGTTACCTACATCTTTCTAACCCATTATATCTATTCCGTAGATCCTTGTTAAGAGACCTGTCTGTGGTGGCTCTGTGTGTATGTGTCTGTGTCTGTTCACTAGGTCTGTAGTTGGGTGTCCTTTCCATGAAGCACTAAACTATATAGGGGTATACCTAATGCTGTCTTTTTCATTTTTGCTGTGTGCCTTGGTGCATTATTCATCAATCCTCCACGGGTAGTACCAGCCAAGTATGATTTCTTCCTTTTATTTATGCTTCACTCCAAAGCACTGTTCCGCTCCACCCATTGCTGATGGTCTAATCTAGCTAGCGTTAGCCACTCTAATAGCACTTTTCCAGCAGATGTAAATGGTTCAGTTACTATTCCAGCTCCAAAACGAGCAGACCTGTGTACATTTCCCATCACATGAGAGTTCTCTGGATGTTGTGGGGTGGTGACACTCCTGCCTTGTGCCACTAGTATTACCATTAACACCAACAACAGTAATAGTGATAGAGGAGCTTCAAAATTCTGATTTGCCTTTTACTCTGCATTTGGTTGTACATGAGTGGAAGATGTAGCAAGAGTGTGAGAGGAAGCTGTAGTTGATGGGGAATCAGAATGTTATCAGACACTACTATTGAAGATTGCAGTGCCAAACTCTCATCATTAGAAAAGTCATTCCAGCTAGTGTTATTTGTATATATTTATTTCCAATTTGAGTGAAGACTCATGGCAATTCACTGACCATTGCATTGACTAATCAGAGGTCTGCACTACTACTACTACTACCACCACCACCACCTCCTTTTGGTACCCTTGATATTCTGGCAAGAACAAGATTTATCTCAAGTACTTGGTTATGGTGTGGGTCAGTTGGCAGTGGAAAGACCAACAGAATCTGGCATCAAAAATTTGTTTCCTCAGGCTCCAGAAATGCATTTGCCGTATTTTCAGGAGATCATGAGTACAAATTCCAACGATGCCACAGCCATCCATTGCCGGGAGTCAAGAGAGTAACTTTGGCCATGCTTGCTGAGTGGAGTGGATGGCGTTACTGTCTGCGATGTCAGTGACCGTGTCACTAGCCAATCATGGGCATCTGAATGCTCAGTGTATTCGGAAGAGGGCGGATAGCCACCTGTTACGCTGCCCTGACACACAGCATGAGCATCAATTTGAAAAGCCTTCACCCTCCATAGCTGGTAGTTGTGGTGTGATGGGAAGAGCTGACTGGTGGGTGAAAACTGGCAGACTGGAGAGAAAATGTGGATAAATTTTAAAATGGATTTGTTTCCCCTACTTAGCCAGTGGGAAAAGTGCTATGATGGTCGAACTCTCCAGGTTTCTGCCACAGTCCATGCTGTTCTGGTCCATTATTTTGAAAGAGTTATTCATGAAATTCAATTTAGTGGCATTTTAGTGCTGAAGGTAGAAAAACAGTTTGGCCACTGTAACTGGTGCATATGAATGCATGGGACTTTACAGAACACTGACTTTGTTCTATTAAAATATTAGGTCTTGTCTAAAAATGCATGAATAACATGGATGATGTTGTATTGGTAACGTTAGGCCTTAAGGTATTACTTGAATTGCTATAAATTCTGGGTGTTAGCTGTCAACATAATTAGATGAATTATTTATTTCCTTAATACAAGCTATATTTTTAATTACAGTTGTGTTTAAATATTTTGAGGTGGATATGCAAACAGTAGCTGCACTAATTCACTTTTTTAATCCATTATTCTTCTGGCAGTGCTGTAGCTGCCAAGTATTTTATCCTTTGCAGCTTCAGTTCTTCCTGAATTTTATTATTATTTTTTGTTCGTTTTAATACTGCTGGCTCTTTCTTCAAATACAGCATTCTAACAACTTATAAACTAATGTGTACATCATTTTACATGAGAATAAGTCTCAAATTTCTAGGCTACAAAATTTCTTTACTCATTATGTTTAGATCTACAAGAGACTTTGTTACTTGGTAGCTGACATGTACAGTATGTATAATGTGAGTCAATGGAAATATCCAGACTCTATACAAAAACAGAATTGATTAACAATTGAATTGATTCTTTACCTTGTCTCTTGTTGGTCCTTGCTAACACTACCTGAAACTATAAGATATGTTTTGTCACTTTCTCAGTTCTTTATTTTGATATGTTTGTTTCCTTTTTAATTGCGTCCTGTGTCATGATGTTTGTTCTTTCCCTCTGTAGGTGTTCATTCTCACATGTTTGGCTGGGCCTGTTCCTTCTCGTATTGCATCTCTTCACCTCATGCTAACCCTGCCAGCATGCCTGCTTTTATCTCTGTTTCACGACCTGGACTGTAACCATAGAACTAATTAGATCAGGGGTTTGGTCTTAACCTATTACAGGCAGGAACTTTGTTTCACACTGTAAAGAGTGTGAAGAGTACTGGGTGTGTGTTTTAACATGTATGCAGTGGGTTAATAGTTAATTCCAGCTCTTAACACGTGGCACTTTAATTTGTACACAACTGTGTTTCTGCTTGTAATGTAATTTCTTCTGGCTGCTGACTTGGTGTTTGTATGTGTTTGGTGGCTGATTATATAAAACCCTACTGTAGATGGCAGCATTTTTCAGTAGTTTAATTTAATGCCTTCGTGTTAAAGGACTGAACACGATTAATGGTATTTGGGCATTTCTTAAGGTGTGGTGTACTCTGGTGTCTGTGTTAACTCCACGCTGTGCTTGGATACTGGAAGATGCAGTTCACTGAGAATGGCTAGATGAGACACTCACCACTCTGACCAGACATTATCCGAGCCCACGGTCAGTGAGAGGTTCTCACTGCACAGTGAGCTTTGTGTTTTGGTTTGTGGATCTGTTCATTAACTCGGGCTTTTTCTCTCGGCTGCATTTCTGGGTGGGTGGCAGTGTGGAGCATGTAAAGGTGGCTGTGCTGTGAATGGTAGTTGAATGGCCATCCTGTATGCATGTGCACAAGGTTGGGGCCCTTTTATATGAAAGGGACACTTTTTTTTTGGCTGATTAGGAGACCAGCCTCATCCTTCAGATGCACGCAGTCAACTATGTAAAGGACTTGATCTACATGGAGGTGTCTGTCGACTTATTTGTGTCCAGGTAAACACCGTCCTCACCTGGACCGCAGTGTTCCGCAGTGTACCAGTGTGTTCACTTCACTGATGGGTTCCTGACCAAATTCTCAAAACATTTCTGGCTGTTTGAATATGTAGGTTCTATTATTATGGTGCTTTTCGTTCTGGTGGAAACTCGGACTGGTCTACAAGAAGAGAGGGTTCTGAACGAGCAGACTGGGGAAACCCATAGCCAAGTTGTGTGTTGCTTTTGTTTCGTTTTTCACATAGGCAATAGAGCAGACGTTAAAAGGAAATGTGTGACGCTTTGGATTTGACGACATTTCGGAGCGTGATGTTAATCATCATTTGTTTAGTTTTGTTCTTTACTGCTTCTTTTTTTTTTTTCTTTTTCCCCTGAGATTCTCAGCAGGGTGTTCATTATCAAGTTAATACTTATTTGCCCTTGATAAGTGCCCACTGCTCTTTCTGTGCTTCTGCTAATACTGTACTGTTCCACCTCCCCGCCCAGCAGCCGTCCCCTCTCACAGTTTACCTCCATGCCTCTGCGCCTAGTATGCTGGAGTATGACAGTTTGGAGCTGAGTGAGTGGGGAATGCCAAATGACAAAAAGAAGAATTTTATTTTGGGGAAATTCCCTTTGTGCTCACACCTTCACATTGAAGACTTGGTGCAGAAGTAACTGTATGTTACACAGTACTTTTTTAAAAAAGAGAAAGGAACTAAACATTGGTTTGTCATTTGTCATTTACCCACAAAGTGAGTGAATCAAGAATGTTTTCTGACACTTCTGAATTTTCTCTCTCTCTCTCTCCCTCTCCTTTTCTCTAATGCAGACACACGACCCAGGCTGACCTGAAGACCTCCACATTCTGGCTGCGAGCCAGCGTCGGAGCCACAGTGTTCGCAGTGTTGGGCTTCGCCATGTATAAAGCTCTCCTAAAGCACCGGTGATCATGTACTACATAGAATATGACTACAATCCTCTATCCAGCGAAAAACTCTTCTTCCCTCCAACCCACTCATTCCCCTTTAAGAGAAAGCTAGTAGTATCATGATGGATAGCTATATTTTATATATTTGAACCTACAGGTGTCCATGCAACTGTTTTTCTCTTCTGGAGTTTTGATTTAAACCTGTGCTCTTATATCAAATGTCTTGTGTGTCAGTCGTGGTTGAATGCTACAGATGGCTCTTGCCATAGATGGACTGGTTTTAAATGACATTTTTTCCTCAGATCAGTATTAGCAGGTGTGACGGACATCAGACGGTCCATGCAGAGGCACAAGTGGATGGAATGCGTTGTTTATGAATGTAAATATTGCTGAGGAATATGTACAGCTTCAGCAAATAAAAGGCAGTACAGAACTTGTATGCACGCACATTATGGGAGATGCACGGAAACGAAGCCATTTCTCACATGTATAGGTCATTACGCTTTGAGCACGGTTCAGCTGTAATAATTTATTAAGGTCATGTTTGTCAGTCAAAATGTTCTGTTTGACCTTGCATGCAGCAGGCACTATACAAGGGAATTTTTTTGTTTTGTTTTGTTTTTTTTTATATAGTTTGTTTTATATTTATGATTTTGTTTGTTTGCCCTTGGCCCCCACAGACACACTAATGCAGCGAAAGCTGGCTATAAGCTTCACCGCAGTTTTGACCAGATCACGAGAAAGAGCCCAAGTATAGATTCTGTGGTCAGGTCAATGGGACACAGTCTCTATGAGAACTCTGTTGATAGGCTCCACATTAAATATTTACTATTACCTCTATTAATAAATACAACTACTACCACCACTGCACCTATTTTGTTGACTAATGATTCATTGTAGAGTATTATTCAGTGCAAAACTCCCAGTTCAAAGCCATGAAGCTGTTGTACTCATTTCTGACTTTCCAAACATTTGCAATAAACAGTGTGATTACAGATAGAGCTGTCTACCGTATAATGTTTGTTCAACGTTGCTTCTGCATTTTTCAGTAGGAAGATTGAACATACGGTAGTCAGTACAAAGGAAGAAATGTACAAATTGCTACAAAATCATTGCCGTACATCGTCCACGTAAGTCAGGTTAAAACATTTTACATAACTATCATTAATAATGAAGGTGGTAATAATAATAATAAATGTATGTAAGCTGTAAGGAGTTTGTAGAGTTGCCACATTTTAGTCAGTATTAACAAAAACACGTTAAAAAAAAAAATTAAGAGTTTTATAACCTGAACAAGGGCCTCCAAAAACAGGAAGTGATGCACTAATGTCTATCAAGTGTCACACTGGGCTCAGAAATCAGCAGCAGCGCAGCAGGTGAACATGTCTGCCGGAGAAGATTCAATAGTGTGTATGCCACTATGCCAAGGGTTTCTGAAGAAAAGAAAAGATAAAATAGTAAGTGTTTAATTTTTAAAGTTCATACAGATTGACACATTTTCTAGACCATAACTCTCAGAGTTTAAGTTGGTCACATTCTCAGCAATTAGTCTATTTATGCTGAGAAAAAGAACTGCTTCTGTAATGACTCCACTGTTTTACTGATTATTTTAGAGGCTGAGGTGGGTTACTTACTGGTTCAAACTTCATAACTCAATCCTTTTCTTCTACAATAGAAAACATGGAAACATTGTAAGTATACGTGTAGAATTTCATCTGTTACATGTTCAAATGATTTTGTACTGAATGTTAGTTTTCCTGTAGTTAGATTATGTTCATTTGTACTAAACATGATTCAAATACAGTGGAACGGTTCACTATGATATGGCATTATGTTTGGGGAAAACTGGTCCATTGTGTAGTAGCATTTGAAAGCAGTCTTTGATTTCAGTTCTGTTCATCTTCATTTCAGTTTCTTTCAGTTGAAGTGCTTTGATTAGAGCAGATAGACCAAATACTGATGTTTAGGGAATCATTACATTTGCAAAAAATAGTGTACATATGAAATGCATCATGGAAAATAATGATTTAACTCAAATCCGTAATCAAATATTACAGTGACTAGGAAACTAATTGTGACAACAAAAGAATGGGACTCCATGCTCGTACACTGGTACATGAAAGCACATTACTAAAAGACAAACACACAACATGGAAAAATAAGTAATTATACAATTATAACACAGAACAGGGAAAGTAACTGAAAAGTAATAGTTCTGCCAAAAATGGCTAAATCATCACACGCTGACTCGCCTCAAACTGGGTCAAGTTGTTAATATCAAAAAAGATTTGCTCACATGGTTTGTGACACTGCATTACACATTGCTACGTAGAAAAATAGCCAAAAGTATGTTGTGTAGTTTAAAAACTGTAGTATTGGTCATCTTGAAGTCAGAATCACATTTTTCACCACACGTCAGATCCACAGTTTGTTCTGATGCTCACTCCTGTGCAAACATCACACACGTAGGAGGTTTAGCTCAAAGTTTGAAAGTATTATTCTGATATGTTGTTATAAATTCCAATTTAATTTATATATTTGATTCAGTACTGCTAATTCTGTTATTTGTTGGACCCATTTATGTAAAAATGGTATTCCTGAGCCAGTGTCATGTAAGACTGGTTTGTGATTATTTAGACATGCACTTTACCCAATGTTATACTGGTATATAGAATTTTATAATCATTTAGCTATATTTAGAGAAAGGGGGAGAAATGTCATTTCGGACCTCATTTTATACAGTCAGAACTAATGGAATAAAGACACTGTGTGAAAATGCATTAAAATGTGTTGGGGTTTGTTGGGGTTTTTTTCCCTCTCTGACAGGCAGACCTTAGAGGACAGTATTACCTGATTGAGGTACGTTGTGGCTTCAACTTCTCCATATCACATTGTGTTCACACAGACCACCCTGGCTTTCAAACACACAATTACCAAAGGCTTGTATTCTGAGTTGTTAATAATATCCCATTATTTAGCAGTCACACGCCCAGTTAAAATAATCACCATGGCTTTGTAAGGCTTCACTATTTTGTGGCTGGTGTTTAACAGATCGAGTCTGTGCGTGAGGTAACGTGGACTAAGAAAAAGCACTATATTTTTGAGATTGCAATGAAAAACGGGAAGAGGAAAGTCTTGGTGAGTTCCCATGCTGCTGTTCTCTGCTCATTGCCGTGTTTGAGGATGTGGTCCATAGTCATTTACCAGTTAATGTAAAACCATTCTCCTGTATGAGTTAATTGGAAAGTACCGTTAGTGACTTGTTTTAAACAGGGATCACTTGTGTGTTTGTTTTATCTACACTTCATGTATGGATTGTCTGCTGAATGTAAACTGTGATTTGATTACATTTTAGCAAAATATTTATGAGCAAAATTGGAAATTCTGCCTTGCAATAAGTACATATCTTCAACAGTAAATGAGTATCAATAAATAGGTTTAAAAAAAAAAAAGAGAGAGGTTTGGGTAAACTTTGACATGTTAAAAATAAGTTTGGATAAATGTTAAAATGTTGAGGTTTTTATTGTATATTATATATGATACAGTTTAAGTATTTGTTCATAAGCTAATTATTCATTTAATTAACTTGAAGTATTCATCACCAGGCTGCAGAAACAGCAGATCTCAGACAACACTGGATGTGCCAGCTTTTGCAAGCAATGAACCATCGTGTGTATAACACCACTGAGCCGAACTCTAACTGGTAACACTACCGTCAGACCACCGTTACACACTAATATCAGTTATTTCAAGAGATGGAAATGAAATGCTTCGTGTGTTTGTGTATGCGTGCAGGGAGGCCACACCAGACCACATGTGCAGAACTCAGTTGAGCTCATGCAGCATGACCAGTACCTCACAGTTAGATGCGAGTGATAAACTGGTCAGAAGGCACCACTCTGTTGAATCTGACTCCTATCTGTGCTCACCCAGCATGCACTCTGCCGCTGTTATACCAACCACCACCTCACATATCTACACTGATCTTAGTATGTTTTACCGAACTGAACTCACTGTATTTCTAACTGAATCTTATAAATCATTCTAGTCCATTACAGTAGTTTAATTTAGAATTGAATGCAATTGACCTTTGAATGAAACTGATGGATGCTTTTTAGTTTAGATTTTTATTTTAATTACGCAAAAATGAACAGCACATGTTGCTAACTTATTTCTTTTGCTTCATGACCTCAGACATGTCTCACGTTCAGAGCAGTCAGTGCCCAGAGGATGAAGTCAAGCAGAAGGATGAAGTGATTGACTTCGAGAATGCTTATGCTGTCCTGCCACTTTACAAATGTTGGTGCATTTGTTCTGTTTTTGCAAAGCAAAAATGCTGTTTGTATACTTCTACTGTTAGCCAAAATGTAGATGGCCAGACAAGATTCTTTGGTATATGACCAAAGGTTTGTGGACGCCTGACCATGACACACACGTGGGCACTTTTAGCTGAATGATCTCAAATCCCCACAGCCACACTCCAAAATCTAGTGGAAAACCTTCCCAGAAGAGTGGAGGTTATTATAATGGCAACGGGGGAGTAATCTGGGATGGGATGTTCAACAAGCACATATGGGTGTGACTGGTCTGGTGTCCACTAACTTTTGGCCACAGTGTATCTGTTACCAATTCCAACCATCCGTTTTTAATATTAACATGCCAAGATGCCTCGGATGTATCGTGGGGTGAAGGTAGGGAATGATCTTGCTGTATAACTACGCTACATCACAGGTCTTTAATTATTAACCACTGTCTGGAGCTCCAGTGCGAAACTAAACTGGCATAAATGTAGAAAGAAAAGTTTCTGGATGAGACAAACTCCTCACCAGCAACATGAGCGTCAAAGCTCCAGTGCAAAACAGAACAGAGGATGAAACCCGAGACATGTCCTGGCTGATTTAGGGTTAGGTGGAAATTTCAGATACATGTTAAAATGATATCTAACAGATGTCAACTAACAATAAAAGTATTTTATCTCAGTATTTTATTCTAGCAATGCGTTATATTGTTATTAAACAGTATAATATATTTGCAGCCCTGCATTCTGAGGAAAGCATTTATGATACACCTCCATCAAACCAGCGAGCCAGTGAGCAAGAACATGGTGTGTCCACCTCATCTCTCACTCTCATCATCCACTCACTCTCTCCCACACTCACCATCTGCTTTGATCTTTCCCATTTCAGAAACAGCTGAAAGCATCTATGACATCCCGATGTATGTGTTCAGGAAAAAGTCAGTGAATGGTAAGTGAAATGAGAGTGCGTCATTTATAAGTCATGATGTGTACTATTGTGTAATTACATGTGATTTGTGATTCTCTTTGGCCCTGCAGAAGGCTCCTGTGCTAAAGAGAGACCGGAGGTCACAGGTCTCCTTCAGGATGTGGTGACATGTTTAGGGGGGAACACTGCAGACTTGTTCAGGGCAACTGCTCCAGGAACCATTTGTCAACCTTAATAACACTGTAAAGATATGAATTTATTATGGTAGACTTTAGAGAGCAACTTGGACTCATTCCTGTACACACTTGTATATGATTAAATGCATATCCTGCATTTCATTTCTCATCTACTTTTCAATATCAATAATTTCATGTTGAATTATCTGACATTGTATTATTTTGATGCAAAATGTTTTTCATAATGCGCATGAGATCAATGTGGTCAGGTCGCCATTTTGGTAACGAGACTGACCCTGGGGCTCCCAAGTTGCAGAACAGAAAAGCGTTGGCCTTATTGTCCTCACATCGCCTGGAGTTCGAATCCAGATGATGCCACAGCCATCTAAGTGTGTTACACCAGCCGTGGCTCAGCATGAGTAGTAGATGTAGTTGGTTGGTTTCTTGTTTTTATAACAAATAAAATTACATTTTGGATGATCACTGCATACTCTCATTATTAGTCACGTGCGCTCACAGCCAAAAAAAAAGGGGTAAGTAGATTGTGTTATTTCTTATAGTAAGCAAAACCAGATACAACAAAACACATATGATTAAGGACATCTGGGGACCATAAATACTTGAAGCAAGGTACAGATTTTTAGCAGGTTACACCCTCTTCTGCAAATGTGCACTGGCGTAGAGCTACTCTAAGCATCACAGCAGCTAGCAGCATCATTTTTATATTTATCATAAAGAGCTATTGCTATCATACAGCTACCAATATCGTAGATCTGTTGTGTAGGACTAGATCTTTATCATAGAGCTGTCTCAAACCAGTATACAACAGAAACAGCACCTGCTCCAACAGCCTCGCTCATGATTTTAACCAAGAGCAACAGGTTCACTTTTTAAACAGCCTCACATATCATACAACTGTGATAAAAGAAAAAAGGTTACTGGTAAGAGATTAACCAGTGTAGTTTAAAACAAACAAACAAACAAACAAAAAAAAAAACATTTTGGCTGTCTTAAGCACGCTCGGTCCCCATGACATGCCTAGATTAGATTTGACACATGCACTGAAGAGTCTTGACACTGCACAGGAGAAATCCTTCATTCTGGTGGTGTGGTGTTCGGGCTGCATATTTACCGTCTAATTAATTAAAGTGTGATGTCTTTTTTTAAATATAGAGTTTGTTTTACTTGAGAAACTGTACTGGTCAAGAGTTCACATTTTATCAGTGGAGCTGCAACTTCTTATAGCCTAAAAAGCACACGGACACTGAAATGATAAAGATAAATGCACTGCTGAGCAAACCAGATGTCTAAAAATTTTAAATTCATATTCAACCTTGAGAATATTTACACTTTAATGCCATTTATAGAGCAGGGAAAGTGGCACTAACAACTAAAAGTTGGTCAAAATCTTTTAAAAGATGTAACTAGTGACACTATTATACACGTTTTCCTCGCATTGGGAGACACATCCAGTACTTCTGCTCTTCAAGAAAATCAGAAGAATTACAGATATAAAAATGACATTTTGATTAAAATAAAAGGCTAAACAGCAAACATCTGGTTACTATTTTGGATCATATTTACAAAATAAAATGCATAGCTGAACAGTACACACTGACTAGAAGTACAGTGAGAAAATGCCCATGACAATATACAAACAGGAAAAAGAGATGGAACTTAAAGAGAGAGAGAGAGAAAAAAAAAAAAGGACATTAGGTTAAAAAAATGAAACCCAACAACAAGACCTGAAAAATTGATGATATAAACAAACACATTGAAAATACAGGGTGGTGTATAGAAAAAGTGGATCACATGCAGTCTCTTCACTCTGAGGTTCCACAGAGAGCTGTGAGTCGGTTCTGCACAAACAAAATGGAGGGTTAAAAGAAAGAAAAGAAAAAACGTTTAGTTTGTTAACTGTAATATAACTTCACATGAAGAAGGTATACCTGCAGCTGCTTGATACTGTGCATCGCTTTCTCATCCAGCTGATTCAGATCAACAGAGTCCATCTCACTGGCCAGCAGCTGAATGCACTAAAAACAGACAAGTAGCTGCCATCACTTTTGGTTTCATTACGGGATAACAAGCACACACACGCAATGTCACATTCACAAATCCTTTATCTACATTTTGCTTTCTGTTCCAGAAAACACTTCTACTTCCTGTTGATCTCAGTGTGGGGTTTTGCTTTATGGTGGAAAAGCACTAACCTCTCCATTGCCCAGAGGGACATTGATGACTATATCCTCGGTGCCTCCAGCGATGGGAGAGCCGTTCACAGAGATGCTGTACACCTTCTCTCTGTGACGAGGAACTCGGACTGCTGGGGTTTTGGGCAACCTGGAGAGGTTCATTAACAACATATCATTAACAATTCAGTACAAAACTTGGGTGGCATGATAATGGCTAAAATACAAAATCACAGATATACTGCCAATTTAGAAAAAAACATTTTATTACACAAATCATTTGTGGCTTTTATTTTATATTCTACATTACAAGCCTTTATACCACGGTGCGATTGAATTCTCGCATCTGATTGGTCAGGATGTGTGCATTATTCTTGTATCGCTGCACGGCTCAGAGTCGTTCGAACTAACATGAACAATGGGTTAATATTAAAATGTTCTATTTCTAATATGAATATTTTTTAGAAACATAAAAATGAACATAATGTTAATTAAAGGTGCAATAGTTGATTTTTTAAATTCATTACTTGTACAAATAACCATGGAAGATATGTAGAACATTATTATTATTATTTTTTTAAATGCGTTAAGCCATCACCTGAGCAAAAGTTACTGAGAAAATCCATTTGAAAAACTGATTTCCCAGTCAGAAATATTGTTTGTGCTTGGATCCACCTCCTGTCAGTCATTTTATAGACACGCTACCCTCCGGACCACTGTAGATACTGGGGGCGGAGCTTTGTGAACATGGGTAGGAATCATTTAAATATCGAACCCGCCTAACCCTGAGAGACCTAACCTTGAAGGGGGAAGGGGGGGGGGGGAAACTAATCTTTCCTAATACACCTTTAACAGTTAAACATACGCTTGTTGCTGTGATGATGTTTCTGGAAGAATTTATTTAATATTTCCTGGAAGGAGCCGCCACGTTTGTGCTTTGCAGTGAAATCTTCAGGACTTTGCACTCTGTAGTTTATCTGT
>JAOTRR010000031.1:15512414-15531249 GCA_028570945.1 Gogo arcuatus
AGAGAGAGAGAGAGAGAGAGAGAGAGAGAGAGAGAGAGAGAGAGAGAGAGCGCCTGCTTCCACGTGCTTCGATTGAGAATCCACATGCAAAGGGGCAGCATGTAGTGAAACGTGGTTTATTTCAACTGTTCAGTCACCTGCATCAGACAGGAAAATACAGGTGATGCCACTCATATTTATGTGATTAATGATCCAGCAAAGCTTTTAATAATATCAGAAGGAGGGGTACAATTATTCCACAAACAATATTTTTGAGTTGGTGAGGTTAAAGGTACCTTACACATAGAGCCCATGCTGAATAGAGATGTCCAGTAGATGGTTACTCTCATTAGCGTGGTATTAATTGTACATTGCATGACTGCAGCTTTTCCATATAAAATCAGATTTAATACTAAATGCATCTTGGACATGATTTGGAGTCGTGTTTACCAACAGGTCATGGTAAATCATCAGTCAGTCACATCCCACATCTGGTTCTAGTGCATTATGGATATGAATCCTCAACTGTGTGTTCGAAATTGTCAGAAAAATGGGACCTACAACCTTCAAGATGGACGATTCAATTCTACAGTACAGACCCTGTGATTGTGCATCATATTGTATTGCATTGTTTTTAGCTAATATTGATCTTGAGACTCTTTGTAAGAGTCGCTTTGTACTCTTTGAGACTATGTAATAATAGACAGAGGCCTTTATCAGTTATAGTTATTACCCTTTGTTACGTTTATGTATCTGTTGTTAGTTCAGTGATCATCTGCTATGCCTGCCTTCTTAGCTGTGTCTCCTGATCTCCTAGGGCAATTTTGAACATTAAAAAAACATTGAAAAAGGTTTAAAAATCACAGATGCTATATGATACAACTCAAAACAATGATAATATTAAGGATTAAGGAGTTTGTTGTATTGTTCTTGCACATGAAAAGTATAAAGATAGTCAAATCTGACAAGAGCAGATACAGAGAGATGGCCAAGGGGAGTGTGTTATTGTGTATTAGGCATAGTATTTGCATTACTTAAATTTAGAGTGAGTCTTTAATGGTTCTTTGGTTTTACTTCCGGAGGAACCCTTAAAGGTTCTATGCTTTCTGGGAAGTTAGAACACTTAATTATCTCACAAAGCTTTAAAGAACATAACTTTGAATATAGCGTGTGACAATTCCATTTCCTGTTGAAATTTTGTTTTCAACAAACAAGTGTATTCAGTAGGGTTTACAAAGTGACAGTCGAGAACGTGGTTTTCATATGCTGGTGCTGAAGCATCCTTCTCTTTATGGTAGTCTTTGACAGAGATGCACTACATGACCAAACAACTGTCGACACCTCATGTGTGCTTGTTGAACAGCCCATTCCAGATTTAGTTCCTCCTTTGCTGTTGTAATAACCTCCACTCTTCTGGGAAGGCTTTCCACTAGATTTTGGACCTTGATTTTTGCTTGCTAATGCTTATCATTTTTCTTGCACATGATATAATCATTAGAACTGATGTGCTGATACACAGCTGGCAGGCATCTGCCCAGCTAACTTTTGGTCCATTAAAATAGGGGGACTATTTCTATACATTTAACCTGAGGGACTTCATATCCTCAATACTCCATCTCGATTAAGCTTAATTTTCTCATTACAAATCCCATGGGTTTTAAGTTCGTTGCTCCAGAACCTTTATGCACTGCAAGACGTGACTGGCAAAATGGCATTCGTATCAATAAGAAATAAGGACAAAGATACGATATAGGTGTAAAATACCAATTTATTACTTTGCACAATAACACGAATAGTCCCTGCAGGCTAAAAAAAAAGAAAAAAAAAAAAAAAGAGGGAATTTTAAAAAAAAAATTTTTTTTGTTTTTTTTTTTGTTTTTAAACGTCAAATAGCAATACACCAAGTGATGTGGCACCCTAATAGGAGAGGCCAGAGGAAGCCCCAGCAGGTCAACAAGAGCGCCCTCTAATGCTACTAGACAGGTCACACAGCTCAAAACATTAAAATACAGCACAAAAGCTACACGCACAAAAAAGAAAAATAAATTACAATACACTTTTGTCCAATAACAAATCTTTATATATCAAAGAGGAGATTTTTAAAAATTCATGCTCTCTTAAAATCAGGGAAATAGTGAGAAACCATGGGTCAAAAGGTTAAAAAGAGGTAATTCTTGTGTAATCCTGGAGCGTCTGGATGCTGTGAGTGTGAGTGTCATCAACAGGGCACAAGAAGGCCTGAGCTGAGCAGCCGTGTGGCATATTGTTGACTATCGGAGGGGGTGACATGCCGGTCTTGGTGCTCCAAGACACCAAGAAGGGGGGTAAGAAAGGGGAGGGGGAAAAAAAAAAAAAAAGGTACCTCGTTTGAGTTTTCGTCAAGACTGGACTCGGCACCTCCCTCGCAGCATCCAGCCTGACCCACAGGACTTACTGACGTCTGTGACGGAATTATCAAATCTTGTCAAAAGAGACTGGTCAATATTGCTACCCTAAAAACAAGCAGTCTCAATTAATTCATACACCTTTACAGAAGTAATTTTTTTCCTTTTTCTGTGACAATAAATATTCTGTAATAGATTTAGGACAATACTCTGGCATGCAAGCAAGCAAAGTCTAAAATGTATAGCTTTCCATAGAGCCTAAAGAGCTAGTCCACCAAATGCACATTCCCACTGATTGACACAAGCAAAAAAACAGAACAAAAAACAAAACAAACAAAAAAAAACCAACCCACAAACACACAGGCAATCATACCAACAGCCACATCAGCAAGAATAATTATAGCTTTATTTTTGTTCATCATTTGATGTATATTGCTGTGCCATAATATGAAATTGGAATTAGTCATTTTACCAATTTTACCGCCAAATATGGTACGCTGTGGGATAAACATTAGAAAATCTGTATAGTAACATGAAATTGCCCAACACCTTAATCAAGCTTATTGCGAGTGATGCCATTGTCCCGTCCTTCTCAACAGGCCACGAGTCACGTCCTAAACAGGCGAGAGCTCAAACTCATTCATAGCAAACCTGTGGCTTTATAGATGGTTTATTACAAAAGGGTTTTTGATGAGCTGCCCACCTGACAAGACGCATGCAGAGGCCCAACAGCACTACCTAACCCGGGACAAGGCTTGCCATCATTCAACCCTACTAAGTCAGGTATTGTCAAAATCATATATCATAGGCAGTGCTTATGCTTGTGTCTCTTAGCAAATAATACAACGTTCGCATTTTTCCATCTCAAAAGAAAACAAAAATACCTTCAGACTTTATATATAGATAAACATGTTCAACTCACTCACAACAGCGATAAAACGTGTGTAAAATTCAAATAATAGCCAACTATTTAAACAGCTCTAACTATCCCCCTGAGCCCTGATTGTCATTTCATCCTTCCTTGTCTAAACAGTTTCTCCACCAAGCCACTGTCTGACACGTGGGGCAGAAATACAGTCAAAGCAAAATCTTTGCCACAATAATTCATTACTTCCAATACATAAAAAATCATAAAATGATATCACCTGAAACCAAAAAAAAGGAACACCAACCAAAGCACTTTGGGTCCCACAACCATGGACAGAATGCTACAACATGTTGAGCTAAGAAACTGGATTCACCCAACACCATCGAAACGACTCCCGGATAAATTCTTTATGCAACTGAGATTTTGACGGTCTGATATACATAACAGCAACATTACAACAGTAACAATGACTGACTTTATACACTAACAGTTAAGATAACCACAAAAGGTTTTATATTAAACTCTTACAAATCTGACTTGAGTCTTGTAGAAATGCATAAAAGGTAAGGGAGAGTGCAGTTATTTTTGCAAGCTTTGCCTTTTTTTTGCCTACTGTTAGCCTTGATGGGCCAGCTGCACGTCCATAACCATCTCTGCACCTTGTACGTATCCATTCATACAAGGACGTACGTGTTTCTAACTTTGCCACAGACACAAAGGAACTTGTAGTAAGACCTCAGTGTCCTGGCTTGATACTCAGACAGTCACACAGCTGAGACCATGGATAATTCCTGCTACACATAACCATCAGCTTATGCAATCCTGCGAAAATGTAAATCTACTGAAATAAACTTATATATAGATGTGTCTTTTTATATATATTTATGTATGTGAAGCGCTATAAAATAAACTGAGGCATTTACAGCAGTTAACTCCTTGATTTTTCCCTTTACAATTCAGTGGCCTGCCATGAAACGTGCACACACACACACACACACACACACACACACAAAAAAATGGGAGAAGAGTAATGGGTACGATACCCAGATCACCTCGCTTGTAAAAGACTGAGCGGAGAGAGTTAAAATACGATCATTAAAAAGGACAAGTTTGAGCCAACAGTGGCCTGAGGTAAAAGTAGACAAAGTCCAGCTTAGCTGAGAGAGCCAGAGCTGTCACGACAAAAATGGCGCAGGTTTGCTCACACTCAGTGTATATTACAAATTAAAAAAAAAAAAAAAAGAAAGAAAAATGACATTCAAAACTGAAAAACTAAACTCTTAAATGGCTCAATTTGATTTACTCTGTGCCTTGGAGACTAGTGGTCTCTCAGTGCAGGATTGCTGGTGGGCAGTTCCATGGAGGGCGAACACTTGATTCAGACGTGTCCAGCCCTCTGGCTTTGGAACCGCTTTGGTTGTGGATGAAGACACGAGAGAGAGAGAGAGAGAGAGAGAGAGAGAAGTGCATCTACTGCTGGTTGAAGCAGTTAGGCGAAGTACATGGTGTGCTGGGTGTCATAGTGAATCTGGACTGCCTTGGCTAGGGCCTGAGGGTCACGACCGTTACTCTGGCCTGATACATGACTGCCCTCCGCACTGCAAAGATATGAGAGAGAGAGAGAGAGAGAGAGAGAGAGAGATCTAGTCAATCTTCAGGGAAATATATAAATCAAATTGACAACTGTAACTGGCTTCTCTGCCATTTTGTCCAGTATTGACAAATAACTGAAACTCCACCCCTGACCATGCTCTACTGGCCGGCACATTAGACCACTCTCTGTTTCAAGTATTGAAACAGATTCGTTATTTTTATAAAATCAATCAATTTTTGGTGAGAGTAGTCAACACATCATTGAACTGAATGGCAAGAGGTCTGTTTTTGATGTATACCAAAATGTTTTACACGCCTCATAACATATACATAACCTTCAGACATGAAGAAAGCTCTTCTTCTGACAACAGCGCATGTAAAACTGTGGCGTACCTGTCGTGGTCTTTGTCCACTAAGTGGTAGCGGGCCCGGAAGGCGACGAGTCTGGCGTAGTACGCTGGTGCTGGGATAGACACTGAGCGCGTACAGCGCACATATGTGTGGCACAGCTGGTAGGTGAGAAGCTGCAGCTCATCCGCAGTGAAGCAGTTGTCGTCCCACAGCACATGGTAGTGTGAGGGGCGGCTGGTGCCCTACAAGAAGCAAAGAGCGAATTACAGACTGAGGGACAGACGGATGTACGTGTAGACTAAAAGGCAGGAGGTGAGACTCACCTGGATACCAGCATGACTGCACAGGTAGAAGTCAAACTCTGAGGGATGCGTGATGGTGCTGTCCACCGTAGTGCCTGCAGGAACATTACCGCTCTTCCCAACCTGCAGAGGGCGACAAATCATTCAGGTTAAAACCCCTATGGTACGACAAAGAAAATATTTATGACTGAATTCTACTTAAAACCAAGGTGAGGGTAGCTGAACAGTTCGGAAGCACTTGAATCACTTACTCTCTCAGCTTTGTCAGAGCAGAAAAGTCGGGTGTGATGACGTTTTTGCACTACGATGTACGTGATCCCTGGCCTGTAGTCCTCCTCCAGACTGATGCATGCCTTTCTGATGGCTATCAGCTCTGGCCATGCAACCTGGAGTACACACAGAGACGCATCAGACACCATCAAAATCCCGATTCATCGATCTGATACAGAGATCACATTCAAGAGCATTAAGAGTGTTTGATCACTTGCTAGGGGATATCAGGATCCAATCAGTATAGGGACCGATTCCCTTTTCAGTCAAATATTTTGAGTGACAAAATAATCTCAAGCCACCAAGCTTTGAGGGAATCTGTTCATGACAACATTGAGTTTCAGGTGGAGAAAAAGGCCTATCTTTAATATATTAAAAATATACAGTAGATTATATTAAATGTGGTGAAACATTTCTATTCTGATAGGAGTGGTCTCTCACAGGATGACAACTTCCCCATCCATGTTAGACGGTGCTCTCTAGAACCATCATCAAAACACCTATTAAAGGAATATAGTGCTCATGGGGAATGGTGTTCATCCCTCCAGTACAGTAGAGACTTGTACAAGCTATGCCAAGGCGTGAACAGCTTCAAAGTGCCAAAACAGCATCGCATCACTATATTATATACAGAGTAAATGTTATAATTTATTAAATTTATATTATAACACTTCAGAGATTTTAACAACTTGCCCTGAACATATAAAACATGACTTCTTAGAAATCAGCTTGTAGCACAAAAGTTGAAACCGTCTGTACTTGAGCTGATCCTGCTCTTTGACCTCTGGTTTGTGTTGCATATAACACAACTGCATTTACAAACCACTGGAGATGATGCATTTGAAAGTGCAATGGTGAATTTTCCATGAACAGAGAGCCACTTAACCCCCTAACCAACAGCTGAACCATCAAAATTGTAAATATATGTTATAAAACCTCTACAAATATAACTTGTATCACCTCTATAAAATGAACACAATCAATACAAAACGTCATGCCATGCTGTACTTGCCTGCTTCATCTGTCCCTCTGACACACCGCCACGATAGTAGATGATGCGTGTGGGCTTGAAGCGAGTGGACTTGTAGAACTGGATGAGCAGCTCACGCACCATGTTGGTGAGGTCTTGGATTACTTCTTGGCTGTAGAGCTGCTCCTGGGACAGGTCCTGTCTCGAGGTCTGCACCCGCACTGTGGCGCAGTAGCGACTTGGGTGGCCGTCCATGCTGCCCACCACTGCTGCTATGGACGGCTTCTTCCCATCACCTGCTGGGGGGTGAGTGACGTCGGCACCCAAGAAGATCACCGGTTGCTGGAATACAGATGGTCTAAAAGAGGCACAAGGTATTTGGGGGTATCATTAGTTTTTGTTCATTTCCTATTAGCTGGCAGATGGTCATGACAGACTGCATTCTATAAAATGACAAATAACAGTGTAATTTCTTTGCATTGCTGATTTCGGTATGAGTACCAAATTATTATATTATCACTGAAATCAGTGACAAGAGTCTTTGATTATGTGCAAAATTAGCCAATAGCATGAGGTACTTTATATGGCCAATCAAATTCTTATTCACACCTAGCCTGCCTTGTGTACCACCAAAAATTATTATTTATATAAAGGATTAATTAAAAAAACAAAAAACAAAAAAAAAACGACATTTAGATTATGAGGTCATTTCCACAGTGCATTTCCTGCACACCTCACCTCTGATGGGGTACCAGAACGTTGTTGATGCCACCCAGTTTAGCATTGATCTTGAGGCAGAGGTTGGAGAGTGTCTGAGGGGAGGTCTTCACCACATTCTTCACCTGGACACACTGGGTTGCCATTCCCAGCAGAGTATCTCCAACACGCTTTACCTCCGCTAAAAGACAAGAAAACATAAGTTTGCTTCAATGCTGGTTCAGCATTCACTACTCATGCACAATTACATTTTGAGAACGACAAACACAACGCAGAAGTGTGGCTAATGAGGTGCAGTAAAATGTTATATTCGGCATCATTTTTGTCCAGAGTATCATCATCTCTTTACCATAGACAGGGGTTTTCCCAGGCAGGATGACTACAATCAGTTGCAATCCAACGTAAGACATTTTAAGATGCTTGAACATGGGCTCAACACTGTCTGCTCCCTGGGCATACTTGCAGAAACAGGGCTGGCCCTGAATGGGCATGCCTGCATCCTTAGAGATCTTCCTCAACTGGTCTGTGAAGCTCCTGTGAAATGGAGAGGCAAAAGGCTTAACATCCGGTGTCACTTTCCCTAAAACTTGTTAATCGGATTTAGCTTTTGGAATGGATTAAATCCATTAAAAAAAAAAAAAAAAAAAAAAATCAGTTGGGAAACATTAAATTAACAGCAAGGGAAAAGGCGGTATTTATTGCTAGTTTTAGGGAGAACAATTTAGAAGAGGAAAAGAATGAGTGTAAGAAAAAAATGGAACAAAGTCACAATAAGGCTGCATACAGAAAACTAAAACTCCAATGTAGGACTGAATGATTTTGAGCACTGAGAGTAACTGTTCAAATGGCATTTTCACCTAGACTTGGACATCACAACATTTACAAGCTCCAGCCAGCAGGTTTCCTCAGCATCATTAGTTAACGTGGTGCAGTGTAACAAGCGAGACTGGCATGCACAGACTGGTTTTGTGACTCCATGTCAACCTGGCTTGAAGATGGTGTCATGTTCAGTGAAGGAAACACTTGTGCTAATTGTGTCAAAATGGTTAAAATAACATGACATTTAATTCATACACAGATAGCCTTTGCTGTCTCACTGCACCCTGTCCTCATTGTAGTTTTTCGTGGGTACTTCACAGTCCTAACTTAGCAGCAAAACAAATAAGAAACCCAACTTTTCAGCCCAACAGTGGAAAAGAGGCTTTGGTAACAGAAAAGTAGCCACTCACTTGAGCAGGTCCTCTCTGCACTGTTTCTGAGGGGCAAAGCAGGCCACGGCCCACACCTTAATTTCGATGCCTGCATAGAACTGCTTCCCCCTCATGTCCCACACACCCTGGTTGGGCGTAGCCACCGTCTTGTTCTGTGGAAAGAGTCCCTACACTCTTAGTGAAGCCCATAAACTCACCACCCCAAAAAAAAAAACCAAACAAACAAAAAACATTGCTCAAAACTTCCCACCCATCTAAAATCAACAACACTCTAACCAGGCCTGATAAACTGCAACATGGTTAAACAAACATAAAATCAATCACTAGGCATAACAGTGTCTAAACCTGTTGCTTAAGCATGAAGCAATCTATCCTTAACACATTTTAAATAAAAACACATAGGAACTGAGCAACTCCAGTGTTCAGGGAATTCAGTACTCAAGCTACTTATTCCTCTGCTTCAGAAGGTTAAATAACATGACCTAAATGCCAAGGATGTTTTCCATTTTTGGTTGTTTGCTTTTAATATGCAATAAGATATAGACACTGAAGACTGGAGATGATCACATGTTAGAATAGCAAGTGGTTAACACATCAAGCCATGTCTGTAATATGTATTTTAAAATATAGGGGTTTTAATTAATTATTCATGTTTTACTCAAAATTTCACCCTAATTACAAATTACACAGTTAAAAGATTACAGCAAACCATTAAGTATCAAATGCAATCAGGTAATGAAATGGTATTGTGAAGTTAAACAAAAATGAGAGACTGCTTTTCTCTTTACATTTTATGAGCCTACATTCCTAACCACTGAGGAAAAAAAAACAGCCCAAATGATTAATAAACTCAAGAGTTGCAAATAACTCCGAGCAAACAGAAAAGCAGTCTTTCAAAAGCTCCATACATTCCTGAGGAAGAGGATAAGACTCCGCTGGCCAGTAACTTGATTGATCAAAGCACACCTCATACAGCTAAATCTTTACAGCACTATTTCATTAATAAAACAATGACTCAAATCAGGGATGAAATGATCAATTTTCCACATCAGAATCAATAACCATAAAACAAAAAGCCAAACAGATGCACGCATACACACAAATATCAATTAAGTAACAGATTACAAAACACTGAGTCTGATCATCCTCCTCTTGGTTAGTCCATTCACCCCACCACAAATCACAAACGCACACACGCTCGCCTGTGTTTATGGCCCCACCCGTACTCACCCTGCACCCGTGCCCCAGTACTCACCCTGCCACAGTCCCTCCCAGTGTCTGTACTCACCCGGCCCCCATACTGCAGCATGGGCGCTGGGAGGACCCGCCCCGTCACCTCCGTCATGTCATTGTGCACCACGATGCCAAATTCTTTAAGGTAGGGGTCAGGGCCACCCACCATGCTGTTGCTTTTGACCTGAAAGACACGAAACAGTATTAATCTAGAGATAAACGAGAAAATCCTACCAGAGAGAGAGAGAGAAACAATTTTACCACAAAGACCCTAGTGTATGACAGTGGATGGGATAGCTCCATGCTAATCGCATACATTTTAAAACATAGTGAATAAATGTGCCAAGAGATGTTTACTGCTGCACATTGCAGATAAAATATAAAAATGGTCTTTACACGTATTACTGACAAGAAAGAAAATATCAAATCAAACTACAAAAAATAAAATAAAACTGACGGCCTACAAACGGAAAGAAAATCTTAAATGGAGACACACGGTACATTCTCTGCTTCACTTTTATTATTTAACAGCCTGTCTGTTGATAGAGAAATATACTGGTGAAAAATATTTGCACGAAAGATATTTTTGCACACAGTTAACCCGTTTTAATTTCCCCCACTCTGATACAGCTAGACTTTAGCACCACATAGACTAACTGATCATGTGATCCCTTCTAGTTGTGCACTAGAATCCAAATACATATCAAAAAACAGTTTAAAAAAAAAAAAGGTGGGGGGCAAAGGTCTGGTGTTATCACCACTTAATAATGAGCAGCTCCTCCATTATTACCATCCAAAAAGCCCACAGTCCCACCTTCTTGTTTTCTATTGGTTTGCAAATTCAAAGTTCACGTAGATAAAGTTGGTGTGAGCGAAACTAACTGCTACCCAAAACAAATACATCTTTCACCTTCCTCTTTTTGTCCCCTGCTGCTTTAGCTGAAAAAGCAGAACACACAAAGTTTTCAGGTGGCTCCTGTATCACTGTAGCAAGGGGTTAAACATGAACTGAGAGATCACAACTACATTTAGTCATTATGTGTAAGATGGCAGCTTCCAGGCATCCAGGACATTTCTGTGGTTGATAACGAGGGAGATTCCAGACAGACAAGCAGCTGTTACTTAATTACAATTCATAACCTCATGATAAGATACTTGATGAAATACTACTCACTGTTTCTGGCTTAGAATTAAGATTCTCACTGACAAATCTTTGACCAGGTCTGTTAGGAACAATATGTATATTTATTAAATTCCTGCATTACTGTAGCAAACTGCAGAAGCTATGTTTCCTAGCACATGTTTGCAATTGATGGCTTGTCTGCATTCTGAATTATTGACTTAAGGCACATTAGAAGTTCAACAACATAAATCATGAGCAAAAATAGCTGCTATTTAGTATAAAACGTCAATCATATTAGCGCACTATGCCCTCCAAAAGGTGAAGAGTAACCAGAAATATTAACGGCTTGTTAAAGTAAATAGCTGCTGCAATGATTTCTGTTGTTCTGCTGATAGGCGATTATAAGCCAAAATAAACAAACGGATTCTGTGTGTCACTTGTGAGCGAGATGGCACATGCAGCAGTGACTCATTCATCCCATTCACTCATATGTTTATGTATGAATGGAAAGTGAATACTCAGTACATAAAATGTTAAACAAAGGTTTAGGACCATTTTATTCTTTCTCACCACAAGCCGGCATTTGGGTCACTTTATATAAAAAAAAAAAATGAAAGGGAAAAAAAAAAAAAAAAAAAAGTTACAGCTTTCAAACAGTTTCCCTCTTTTTCTTCTGTAGATTGTGTGTGCATGAGTTCATGTGGTACAACGTCTATGGTCACTGGTCAAAGTAAATGAAGGCTGATTTATACTTGCTGCTAATTACGTGTATGCAAGATGGCCACCACGCACATCCTGTGGTCACTTGTGAACGTCCTCATTCATATCCATGTGGTGCAATACCAAATGTAAACAGTGGAGGCAGTATAGCACCACCCGGAAGTTTTAAAGAGAACAGGAGCTCATCAGTCTGTTTAACATCACTGTGCTTAAAATTGCTATGAAATTCAACTTGGAAACCAGATGGACCAAGATGTTTTGGCTCTGACGTGCCATATAGTGGATGTTGCTTTCAATCTTCCAAATGTAAATAAACTACGAAAGCAAGTACATGAACAGTGCCGGTTGTATAGCAGCTGTGTGCGCACACGTACATGTGGCGAAAGTATATTTGCACCCTATGAAGGAACAGTGGTGCACTCTTATGCAGTGGTGTCACAATTGCAAATGCTGCAGAATCAGTTCTGTTCTCTAAACTAAGATCACATTTTTTGATATGATTTTTGTGTAGCCTAGACCCATGGTATGTTGTGTGCATGTTTTTTTTTGTTTGTTTTTTTTTTGTGCACTGGTAGTTTCAACAAATCAGTTATAGTTATAATGCAGTACTGAATCTTCTTAATGCCGTCCTTAACACATTTAAGTAAGGTCAAAACACATAGTTTAAAAAAAAAAAAAAAATCCTCTCTCTGTTTTGTCAATGTTCTCCAGCAGACTTAAATTTTTATGTTCTCCTATTTTCCTTCAAAAGGCCAAGCTTGAGTCATTTCAGTTTCCTTCTGGAATACAGAAAAATGCTGAAAACGCTACTGCGTGACTATGGATTTATAAAAGAACAGTACTGTGCAGGAATGACAGGAGGTAAAGCAGTGCAACTCACCAGCCTGCTGATCTCCTCTTGGCGGTCGGGAGCTGAGCGGGCTGTGGCTTTGATCATGGTGGAAGTCTGGTTATCAGTTAACTTCTTTATGCAGCGCTGGCCTGCTACAATATTACAGACCTGGAGAAACAGACAAAAACTGAAGTTTAGATGTGCTTGACGGAATTATCATACAACTGATCAAACATGGAGGGGAATTATTTTACTTTGGCTGGTATAAACTACTGAAGAGGAGCCACATTTTCAGGCAAAGTGTGCCAGACTATAGAGATGGAATTGTGGCAGTAGAATTTAGAGTCGATATTGTTTCTCTTGGGTATTCCTTCACAAGGATTTTGCACTTAATTTTTATTTTAATTCCACGGTCTACAATTTTAGACATTATGCAGCCCTAGACTGAAAAAGCTCTAGAATAAATAAGATGGCTCACCTCAAGGGGAAGGTACGTGTGCTTCTGTTCCTGCCCCACCTGAAGGCAGGGTAAATGGGGGTATTTAAGTTGTAGACTGTATTTCTGTTTGAAATATTGAGCTACGGTACATTCCATGGCTTGTCCATTTTCTAGCTGCAAGGGAAACCTGGCAAAGCAAGAGTTTTATTCATTACAAGAGTGATTGTTCTTTTAGGTGTATTGATATGAGTTTCATAATACAGGTCCTCATTTCACAATACAATGTCACTCATTGTCAGCGCTGATTAATTAAAAAAGAAAAAAGAAAAAAAGAGTTACAACAGTTTAAACAGAAACACTTGCAGTTTATGCATTAAGTATTCGTTTAAGGGTGATGCTTGCACAGGAAACTTAGTCTCAAACGTGTTAGAAAGACCCACGTCTGGTGGCTGGCTGGGCGGCGGGTAACATTGCACACGCGGTACTTCCTCTTCATCTGTCCACAGTGTGTAACCTCCACTTTCAACCCTGTTCACACAAACACAACCATACGCAAAAATATGTCAACAGGTCAATAACCCCAAAAAACAGAGACTCAAAACTATGCTCGGTTAAATCCGAGACAAATTTAATACTCATAATTCCCAGCACATACAGTTAATGACAAGTTTGTGTACTGGTTCAAGCCGGAGCTGCCACCTCACCTCGGATCTCCTTGGTGAACTTGACACGTTGAGAATCTGTAAGGGGCTTGGTCTGCTCATTAATGTTTTGGATGTCTAGAACCTCACACATGAACTCAATCACTGGCTGGGCACGATAAAACGCAGTGGCTGAAACTATGGGATTGGGAAACAAAAGAATGTATACAATTACAATAACTATTATTTTCACTATAAAAGATTGCAAAGAAAGTGGTAGAAGGGCTGCTGGAACAACCACAGATCCTGTCAAAGACCTCTTACCATCGATGTTGAGCATCATGTTCCACATGGCTGGACGAACAGATTGATGGAACCCAAACCACACCTCCCTTCCTCCACCTAGCGGATGGTAATAGCCTTCAGGTGGGGAGAAGAAAGAGCGGCCTACAGGAGTGTACCTGCAACAAAGTAAGCAAAGTGGTATTAATAATTATGTAATCAGTCCATTTACACACATCCACCTACACCCACACCTGGGGTCACCAACTCAAACTATCAAATTTTTTGCATGGAAGATAATTGAATTGAACCTCAAACACACACAAGCTCTCTTCACTGTTGCATCCAAAACCACACCTACAAAAAACAAAAAACAAGAAAAAAAACCCCACACATACACCTTGCAAGAGGGTGAGTTTTCTGAATTGAACGTTACCAAACATTACCAAACATTACCAAAGGTGCTCTAACTTTAACCCCAGTATTCAACCTATTATGTCATATCAAGCAAAAATGAGCCTGGGACAAACAATAAAAGGATCTTTTCTTAACTGGTCCACCGTTAACTCTCAAAGTGCATTCCCAAAGGAAATATGGATGAATATTAAATCAGCATAGCACTAGCTTGCCTCATGGAGGGAAGATGGCGTGTGATGACATCCAGAGCCTGCACGGAGTCCTCAGGAACCTCGTTCAGGTGACCAGACAGAGCCTCCAGGAGCATCTGCAGACTGACCACCGACACCCACTGCAGAGAAACCTTAAAGGTCTGATCCTTCCCTTCGCCTGGCAGTGTCACTTCCAGATCCACCTGAAATATACAAAGCACATTCAGCTGCTGTTTCCTGAATTTCACCAAATTGTTTTGCTCCTGATGTCTGCAAGAAAAACAATCAATTACAGAGAATTCAACTGAAATGAGTGTAAGCTTGTGTGACTGGGCATAAAGCATGTAGTGTTCATGAGACAAGGTTCAATGCTACTTAAAGGTTGCAGTATAATTTTAAGCGAAGAAAGAAGTGAACACAAAAGCATATCTGCTGTACAAGCTGGTGTGGGACACTCAGAAATAAATAAATAAACAGGATGGATGGATGGACGGCCGGCCGGCCGGCCATGTATTTGTAGGACACGGTTAGCCTGACCTAAACACAGCCTTACTGAGCTCCAAAACAAAACCATATTTCTCCCACAACAAAAGACACAGTGTCCAGGAGTTTTGCTTGGAGTTCTCACATACACAGTGTTGAACAAAAAAGGCATCTTTTTGCACTCAAAAATGCCTTTTTGATTTAAGTGTAGTGGCACCTTTAAGTAACAGCTTACCCTGTCTCTCCCGATGGGCAGTGGATGAGCCGTGTACATGTTCCTCTTTCCATCATATCCAGGCTGCCGGTCCCCAAAGATCTGCATCTTGAAGTGTCTCACCATAGTGTCCACCACTTCTCTGCACACAAAATGAAGAAAAAGCTCCTGTCAAAAAGCGATATCAAAACAATCATCATCTCTGCTCTCTGACTTCTTTCTTTTGTACTCAAATCTCACCTGTTGACCCGCCGGGGTCGTTTCTCTGGCTTGATTTCGATGTCATAGTGGTAGACGTCGATCTTGGGGATCTGCACCTGGAAGTGATTGGCCAGCAGGCGAATCGGCTTCCCCACCGTGCCCAAGCCGGGCCGGCGTGGTGGCTGGAAAAGAGAGGTAGGGGCAGGCGGGCCTACAGAAAACATATGAAAATAACAAGAATGTTTAATATAAATATATACTGGATACTTAATTTTGGTAAAATAAGAGAGACTGGGAGACCAGTATTTGGACAAAGCATGAGGGGGACAATATGGAAAACAATTCTGATGTGCAATTATTCTCAACGATGAGGTATGAAGTACTGCAGATTCTCACATTTCAATGAATCAGTAGATGCAACTTTGGTCCTTCTGTTCATACAATAAAATTATTCCCTTTTTTCCATTAAATTTGAATGTACAAGTTTCCGTTGTCTTATCCTCTAATCTACTGTGTACTCAATGTGGGGGTACTGTACATTGTCACAGGGGGGACGCTGTAATGCTTCGACAAATTGGAGAGGTCAAGACCCGTGGTGGTCCAACACGCTCCAGTTAGCACATAATCCACAGGGGGTACTGTGGTCCTCTGTGACCCGTCCTGCTCCTGAACCCGTCTCCGCCTCCTCCTCTTATTTAGACTATGGCTGTCAATATCTTCTGTGTGCCTATTAAAAGAATTCAAGCTGCTGTATAAACTAACTGGTCTCACCACTTTTTTTTCCCCCTTTCCATTTTCTCTTCCAGTGGTTTTATAACATTAAACAATTGCAGACATCTTCAAAACTGCTGATTTTTATAGTAATCTGTAACTTTACATTGTTGTACTTTTGTCATACTTTTTTCCACTGATGAAACACCTCTGCTCACATGCCAAATCATTTTGTTTTTGGCATTTACGAAATAAATAAAGCATCCTTTGGTGTGTAAATGCCTCCTAAAATTATTTACACCTTTCTGAAGCATCCGAAATAAGCTTTGGCCACCAGACATCTGCATGTTACTTACACCTTTTCATGAGGTGTTTTTGCTATTAAGTATTCTGGCAACTCAAATGTTCCTGCGTTAAGGACTGGCATGATGGGCTGAAGGTGAGAAGCGGGTGGATTAAAGTGTTGAGTCAGTAATGACATTGACCACATGGTGAGCAGTCACTGCCCGATCACCTGGATTACATTACTCGGCACAGTGTACAGCTGAGCAGGAGGATGATCCGTGACACCAGGAACACAGGATCTCACCACAGTGAGAGGACAGAGGGAATCCCCACGGCTTTTTGTTATAGAGAAGACTACAAATCGGCCCTACAGTATGGCAGGAATTTTTTGAAAGCCAAACAGACACCATTAAGGACAGGATAGTCCCCTCTTATGCCACTTTTATTCACTGGTACTTTATCAAGTAATGATGCTACAACTAGAAAATACTCTGGATACAAGTCTACCAAGTAGTATCAGCACACTGTGGGGGTTTTTTTGTTTGTTTGTTTGTTTGTTTTTTAAAGGTGGTGTGGTGATGAGAATGATGTCACATTATCTGCAATCACTGTCTGCTACTTACATGCTGAAAGTGAATGAGGTGCCATAAGGGGAAAAGCCCTCAATTACTCAGGGGGCCTAAAGCTCAACAAGGACCCAAGAATGTGCATCTTAACTCAGACTGTTAGTAGGGTGGGGGACCCAATACAACCTCTCCCCCCTCCTAATTGGGCCTCATCCATGCTTGTGTTTCCTAAAACTATGTCAACTGCCCCTAACCTCACCCCACCAGACCATAAGGACCCACTTGAAAACTAGATGGTTCATCTCAAGGAATTTATCCTTCTAATAAATGCTTATTACTGCTACTGGTATTACTACTACTATTATTATTATTATTGTGTGCCATGGCTAAAGTCTGAACTAATGTCTGAATAAAAGCTCAGCCTACACGGAATACAAGCATATAAACGAATACCAGGCAACATGCTTTAAACGATGGTGTGTTTGGGTTATTCAGCACAACCTGTCATATGCTGAGGTATTCTGAATCATTTACAACAGATGGCTTTGTTCTGTAACGTGGAAGACGAGGCATAAACAAAAATACCAATTTACTGTGCGCCCCAACACTAATGGTTAGGCAGCAGTCTTCAAATTATGCCATTATCATAAACAAATCATCAAGTAATCCTGCCTCTAATTACAGTGGGATTTCTGAATACTATAAAAAATTACAGTAATATTAAAGCTTCATTTGTTGAAGAATAGTTCTTCTCTCCTAACTTATGAAGTGGATATTTATTACCATTCAAACATTTCACATTGAGATCAAAAGTCAGTAATAAAGTTTCTCACTTCAAAGGTGAAAAGTGTGAGCAAATTTGTATTTATCAAATTAAATACAGCTGGGGACAAAAGTTCACAGCCCCCAAGGTTGTCTGAAGACCCTCTCAGTCTCCAGACCAGACTTTTTTTTTGGGGGGGGGGGGGGGGGGAGTATATGATTTGCTGTCATAAATAAATCAAGAAGAATGGGCAGATATTAGCCATGGGTATTAGAACATATTAACCAGAATATTAGCCATTAGAGGAGTTAGAACAAATGTTAGAGGGGAAGAAACGAGTCACATACGTTACACCTGAGAAGATCCAAAAGCTGCTTAGGTGACTTAGATTTTGGAGGCTGGCAAAGGGTGGACAAAACATTAGAAACCAAATTTAAAGATGGAAACACAACCTTTCGAACGGGTGCTCCCACCACTATCATCATACACTCTTTAACCAGTTTTATTATGTACTAATAATAAAACAACATCTTAATAAACTTGCTAATAAATTAAATTGCTGTAAGGGTATGCAATTTCTTGCACTCAAAAAAAAAAAAAAAAAGGCACAAGAGGCATGATCAATTTAAAATGTTTCAAAACTGTTGATCACATTTTGAAATTGATGATCTTGCAACTTGCAAATGTAGAATTATTTTTTTGTATGTCATGTAAACCCATTTTCCAATAGATGCACCCGATTAATTTAATCCTGGAGAGCTCAATGTGCTGCTATAAACATGGGGTTTAAAAAACAAAACAAACAAACAAAAAAAAAAACGAGGGAAAATCAGGGATAACGAAGTCTCCTGGACAGTTTGAGACAAGTGAGAATACTAATGCACCATTTTTGCCTGTCTGTGGCACTACTACACTCAGGATCAGAGTTTTGTTTTTTTTTCTAATACAGCTGTATTTGGGGGCAGCTGTGGCCTGAAGGCTAGAGAAGCAGTCTTGGGCCGGTTCTTGGGACCGGCAGGAAATATGTGAGGGGGGTTGAGTGAATGAACAACACTTTCCCCTCCCTCTGTATGATGGCTGAAGTGCCCT
>JAOTRR010000031.1:15543405-15555736 GCA_028570945.1 Gogo arcuatus
TGTTTTATGGCATTAACACGTATTGTTAACTTGACTGCAGACTTGATTACTTATTTGTCTCTGGGGGGAAGAGGAACGCATGGCTCAGTGATGTTGTTTTTGAAGACTCTGACTCGTCATTAAAGGTGGGGGAACCTTTGGGGACGAACTTTCGTTATATGCGAAAGTTTGTAGTAAAAGGGTTTGCTATAGCGGAGTTGCGGTGTACTTGGCTAGTTTTTAATTTGTTTAGACTTGGCAGGAGTGTGGCGTATCTCGAACGCTATAAGCTGAATTATTATTCTCCCCCCAAATGCACTAATTGTTCCTTCTTCTTTCTTGCCATCCTGTCCTGTTCCTCAGAGCTCTGGTAAGCTGTCTGAGCCGTCCCTCACTCTCCCTGTGGAGGACTCTCAGGACCTATATGGTGTTCCCTCTCCTGAAGGTGGGGATTCTCAGGGCCGCTTCTCCCAGGAGGACACACAGTCACAGCTGTTGGATGCAGACGGCTTCTTGAACGTGGGGCCCCGCGGCGGCCAGAGCCGCTCTCACAAACGCCAGCTGCTTTTAGATAACCTGGATGAAAACGCCATGGACGCCAACATGGGTGAATTGTTGGGGCTCTGCTCGGGTGGCTTTGGCTCGGCGGAACGGAGTCAGCCAGGAGGTGAGGATGAGCTGCTGGTCCTGTGCTCTGGTGCGTTCTCCACCCAGCCTGGAGAAACCGGCAAACCCACAGAGGAAACTGCAGCCATGGAGACAAAACGCACAGTCGGGGAGAGTCCTGGGAGCTTGGACACAGACATGGACCAGCTACTTTCTCTCTGCTCGGGAAAATTCACAGGCAGTCCTGGTGTGTTTTTCTGTTTCATCAAAGATTAGTTCCTCTAGTAATGTTTTATATTACAACAGATCCCCTATTTGTTTGTTTTTTGTTGTTGTTGTTTTTTACGCATCTAATTTAATCAAATCATTTGTTAATGCTTTCTGTATTCTTTCTTTCAGCCGCTTCTCCAGTGCGGCCAGCCGCAGGCCCCACTCTTGAAGATGAAGCTGACAGGTAAAGTGGATCTTGTGAACTGCATGTCCACTATTTTAGCAATACTCTTTCAATCTGTGTGGCGCAACTCAGTAACTCGCACTGTTTTTTGTTTTTATTTGTTTGTTTTTAGTAAGAGCAAGGAGGAGGAAGGGGAAGAAGAAGAGGAGGAAGAAGAAAACTGTGAGTTTCGGCTCTTGTCAGATGTAGACAGCAACAGTGAGAAGGTAAGCGAGAATATGGGATTTTGGTGTGTGAGACGGTAATGCATGTGCATTGATGTGGTAATGAAAACGCAGAAGACATTTAAATGAGAGCAATAGGCAATGCATTTTAATGGTCGATTTATTAAAAAACAACAATCTTTTAACTGATTGGCACTGATAAATTGTACACGATATGACCAGGGATATAACTTAACACAGTAAAAATGTTTTCACTTGGTTGTCTGATAGAAGATGTGTCTTCTCATTTCCTTTACAGGAGGAGGGTGAGGAAGACTCTGATGTTGACAGAGAGATAGGTGATGAGGTGGATGATGAGGAGAGGGAGGCAGTATTCAGGCAACATCCAAGCAAAAAGATGTAAGTCATGTTCAGGCTTATGAATTCTGTGAAATGCATGAAATGAAAATTGTAATAAAATGACCTTTTATTAAACCCTTCCATATGAATCTTTAAACAGAGTTGATGTCAAACATTTCCTAGCTTGGTTTCATTACAAAGTGCCTTTTCTCTGACCTGTCCTCTTTGGCTTTAGACGCATGACTGACTTTGTGGACTCTGAGGCTGAGCTGTCAGGCAGTGATGTCGGCAGTGAGGATGAAAGTGACGAAGGAAGTGATGAATACGAAGAAGAGGAGATACAGGAGCAACTCCCATCGGTTGAGGAACTGATGGACCAAGTTAACAAAACCCACATGTAAGAATAAACATGTCTACATCTATGTATGTCTCTTTAGTACTCTAATGCAGCACTGGTGATCCAAGAAGTTTGATTAACTGGATGTGATAAATGTGGTTGCATGTGCAGTTTGTGGTGTGTGGGTTTTTTTGTTTGTTTGTTTGTTTGTTTGTTTTGCACATGCTAGGGGCTTTAGAAAGTCAGTGTAGCTGTAACATGGATTTGCCACTAGGAAGCAGTCAGTGTTCAAAGAATTGTAAATGTGTGATTTGTGGCATCTTAATCATAGTGTAATATTCTGTAGGATTGTAAATGTCCTTTTTTTTAGTTTTTCTAGTCTTTTGAGCTGTGTCCGTGTTTATAGGAAGCATGTCCTCGATGACGATAAGCGCAAATTGCGCTTGTATCAGGAGCATTACCTAGCTGATGGAGATCTGCACTCAGACGGACCCGGTCGAGAGCGCCGCTTCCGCTGGAAGAATATTGGTAAGTTTAGTGTGTGTGTGCGTGTGTGTGTGTTTTACCTTTTCACACCGAACACAGTGCAACTGGTTGTGATTCACACATGATGCATCAGCTGCTCAGCTATTGTGTGGTATGATAACTGCCTGTTTTGTGCAAAAGTCTTGTTGGTTGACTTAATTGCATCCGGAAAAGGCAGAAAGCAAGAATAGTTCAATTTTTTTTTTAAATGATATTACAGTATGGAAGTGTCTGTTTAGAAAAGTGCATGTGGGGGAGGGGACTGGGCTCAGTATGAACAAGCATTTTTGTATTGAACCTGAAAGTGTCAGTGTGCAGCTTGAGAGTCATGATTTGATTTCGTATGTGAAACAGGAAGTGTGTTGAAGGACGACAGCCGATAGTGTTCAAGATGTGCTACACCTCCCACTGAACCGTGCCTTAGCAACACCTGTAGTTTGTTCATAAATGTGATCTGGAGAGCATTTGATTGGATGCAGTCTGGACAAGTTGCCAAAATCTTTGCACTGGAAATGATAACCAGTCAAATTTAAATAAGAATATTTACGAAACACATTTTTCAACACTGTGTATATACTGACCTTATTTCTGTCCAAAATGCCCTGAGACATACAGAAGGCTCCGAAAGAGCATTCTTGCTTTCTCGGTCACTTAAAATGACTGTTTCCTGAAGATGCTGATGTCTGATTGTTTTATAATGTATCCATTTCACCTGACACCTAGATGATACCTTTGAGCTTGGGGTAACTGCTGAGGAGGAAGAGGAGGAGGAGGAAGATGTGGATCAGCATGAGCTGCAAAGGCACAAGGAAAGGCTCGAGAGAGAGCAGTGGATGCGAGAGCGGGTGTGTGTGTGTGTGTGTGTGTGTGTGTGTGTGTGTGTGTGAACCTGGGTGATTTCCAGGAGCATCGAGATGCAATTCAGAGCTGAGATGTTTATATCTCAGATATATTTATCTCATGGACATTTTAACTGCTGTGTGATCTATAAGGACAATTATTTAAAAAAAAAAAAATTCAACCCTTGATGTAAACAGTTTATTTGACAGTAATGTTTTCTTCTTCTGGTAGTCTGAAACATCGCAGAGAGGAGATGAAGTGGAAGAGGAGGACAGTCAGTTTATGAAGCTGGCAAAGAAACTAACTGCTAAGGCACTCCAGAAGAAAGGTGAACGTTGCAGCAACTCATTTGTGTGGCTCTGGCTCTTATGTATGCTAACCAAGACTGAACCTTCTTCTGTTTTTCAGAGACCTCTTCAGGGCCCCTGCAAGAGAAACCAGTCTCTAACACCAACCCTTTTCAGAAGCCCTGTAAGCCTGTGGTAAGTATTTGAATGAGAGAAAATGCTTTTCAATGTGGCTGATGTTCATTTGTATTAATGTTCCAATCACATTTTTCTATTTTTTGATAGATAAAGCTAGTAAAGCTCTTGGTGGTCAGTGCTAATCTGATACAGGCTTTGTCTTGTCAACATTAAAAAAAAATAGTGGCCTATGATACTTCACTCGCAGGCCATTGAGTCATTAAATGGCTCACAATAGCAGGATGCTGACTAAATTTATGCAACATAGTGTCTTTTTTTAAATCTTACCTATATAAATCAGTATTTGTGTATGGTACAAAAGGGAATCTTAACAATCTGTTATCAAGTTATGACTTGTAAAATTCTTCAGCATAACCTCAAACCATCAGCTTTGTACATAATTGGGTGGTCCAACAGGACAATGATCCCAAACACATTAAAGATGGTTGTGGAATGAATAAAGCAGGCTAACATTAAGCTTTTGGAATGGTCTTCCCTATTGAAAATATGCGGACTGTGCTTAAAAGTCAGGTCCATGCCAGGAAACCAACAAATTTAATTGAAGTTCTGTCAAGAAGAGCGGTCAAGTATGCAACCAGAATTCTGTCAGAAGCTTGTTGATGGCTACCAAAAGTGTCTGGTCAAGGTGAAACTTGCTAAGGGACGTTTAACCAAATATTAGGGGGGGGGTGTGTGTGTGTGTGTGTGTATTTTACCCTGTGTTGATTTCAGAAAACCCAAAATAAATGAAAACTTGTGCACCAAATTTTTTTTCCCCTATTAAAAGCCCAACATTGCCGTGGCATTCGTGTCTGAGTGTATGTAAACTTCTGACCTCAACTGTGTGCTATATTTATTCATGTATGTCTTTAGTCATTCGTTCCAGATCTTAATGTGTTTTTTCCCTTCAGGTGAAGAGAGGATCTTTGCTCAGTCAGCCACGGGCACTACTGCAGAAACTCGCCAACATTTCAGACGGCAACCCTCTAGCTCCGCGTAACTCTCGAGGATTCCTCTTCCAGACTTTGTCGCCAGAAAAGGAGCCACCTACATCTGCCAGCCCAAAGAAACAGGTAATTTATGACAGTTTTTCCATATGAGTGTCTGAAACCGTTCAAAACATAGAGGTGACGCAGTCTGAAATGATTATCGTGGTGTAAATAATGAGTGATTGTGTACAGGTCTGTATGTGCACCACTAGGGGGCACCAGAGTGTTTTGCAGCCAGAGTTCGCAAACTGAATGTGTATATAATTGGGTATACATTAGACTGCACTGTTTGAATATACCATACATATACCATGGCACATCTACTTTTGAGAAAACAAACATTTCCACAGAAATGTTTTTACTAACTTGCGTAGACGTTTTTGCAAATATGCTGGTTGGAAGAACTAAAGTTAGTTTTATCAAAAATGGCTAAAAAACACAGTTGTAGGCTATGAATAAAGCAAGTATAAAGATAGGCAGTTTTTATTGGCATTTTTATTACATGTTCAGTTAAATGCAAAACAGATTAAACATTTCTAGACGATAATCTGGCGTCTTTCTGTGGAATTGGAATGAATTCTTTAAATGCCTTTTTTTCCTTTTCACTTTTTGGGTGTTAATAATGCTATAACTTTACCTTTGGTTGTGCAAAAAAACGAAACGCCTTTCACTTCACGAAAACTTGTAGGTTCTAAAACTTTATATAGTGCATGTCAAAATGGTGAGCACTATGTGAGGGGCTTTTTCCAGGCCACAGCATATACATATTATCTTTATACCTGTTATGCAATTTCAAAACGATTAAAGATAGCATTATAAAAATTGTCTAATTTAAAATACAAAATAATAGTGTATCCTGATAATATTTCAAGCTGTGATATAAAATGAAATTGTCATGATGTATCGAACCTGATGTCTGGCTTTTCTCACATTTAATGAGGTCATTTGTTTAGATTAATATAACCATAAAGCACTTCAGAAATCAGCCCGATCATTAATGAGACTGTGTTTTTATATTCAGATTTCACTCATTAAAATGCTATAGCAACATTTTAGATATGTTTACTGTTTGAAAAATTGATTTCATTCTTTTGTGAAAGACCTTTTTAATGTTGTCTCATTCCTATTTTCTCTGACTGTTACAGTTTAAGAAAAGAGTTCAGACAGACACTCTGGCACCTGTTGCAAAACGACCATGTCGAGAAAACTCTGTCAAATCCACTGGACCTCCAAGGAGTATTTTCAGTTATTTTGAGAACTGAAGCTGTTTTGAAGATTTGCGATGTCTCAGGCCTCCAACGAGCCGATTTCTTCGCTTTGGCCAAGTCTCTTGTTGATTGTGTTGTCTTAAATTTGGCAACTGACTTGACTTGGTTTGGTTTGGTGTGGTTTGTGATCCAACTTGTGCATTTATTTGTTTTTAAAATGATTTATCATGTAAATATTGTGATTTTGTAATTCTGTATTTTTTATTTGTAAAATTATAAATTAAAAGTTTATTTTAAACATGCTTCTGAAATTTTTATGATTTGGTAAACTAAATAGCGTTTCAATCATAGACACGTTAGCTGCTGTTGCAAACATTGTGACATTTTAATGCCCTGCCACATCAGGAGGAGCGAGACTTCCTTGTAAGTCAGTGGAGAGATGTAGTGCTATCTTGGTTTATTTAAAAAAAAAAAAAAAAAAAAAAGGCAGTAACTTGCATTATGTAGAACTGAAAATTTGCTTTGTTACAAATATAAATTTCTGCATAGTGCAGGTTATGTAAATGTAAACATGCATGCAAAACTGATGATTTGATTGAGTTTAATTGCTGGAAACTGCAGGAAAGCAGTGGGGTGTAGGATAAATGTAGATTAGGTTGGATATAAATGATCATAAACTAAGGACCATCATGACAGCCTTAAATATTTTCTTTTTTAAATCTATCACACACTATATGTACTATAAATAATGATATATATAATGGCTATAACTATAATAGTCTAATATTAATAAATCAGATTAGAGAAAAGTTGAATACAAAAGAGGCTAACACGATGGATTAGATTGGTTACATCATGACAAACATCGCATACCTGACTAACTAATCAATCGCAAACTGTAAAACTAATCTTACTGAACTTTACATGGACCAACAAGTATTAAGGACTTCAGTTAAGAGTTTAGGACAAGCTAAAGATAAAGTAACTCCTTTGTGAAAATGAAAATATTCTCAGGGCGTTCTCCTAGAAAGTGTGATTCCTTGTTCTCTTGCTTTGAGGTGTCATTTTTTTGTATCCAAGTCGTTCACACCAGCTTAAGAAGAACGTACTGCTGTTGTGCCTGTTTCAGCCCAATCTGGCAACGTATTATAGTACTTTATAGAATTATATCTGATTAATTAGGTTAATTAATTAATAAATAAAAAAAACTACAGTGGAATGTTAGTTTAAACATTTTCTTCACTGTGTAATTTTACTGTTCTGCTGTGAAGCTCTTGGGAACAGGAGCTTAAAACCCAGGCTCAGAATTGAAACCAGGTTAACTTCTCTATCCCAGTGAAAACCCATTTTCTCTCAAATTGATTTTTCACTCTTGCTTATTGTGACCCAGCAGGAAAGAAGCTATGGCACCAAGTTTCTTGTCCCTCAGGCTCGAGATGCTCTTCTAATGGCCTGTTCAGTTTGAGGCATGGCGGTGTTAATAGAAGTCTAAGCAAATAGTTGGTTAAATAAGGAGCAGGCTTTGCGGTAGACTCTTAACGATCCCTTTTAGCTCAATCTAATTAATTGGGTGCTGCGAATCACTTTGTCCAGTGGTCCTGGCAAGGGGACCCTCATTAGCGAGGACCAAACAGTGCTGAAATACAGACGGGTGATAAAGTAAAAATCACTGTAAGGAGTGTTCGTAAGGTGTTGGACCACCACGAGCTGCCAGAACAGCCCCAGTGCTCTACAAGTATCCGGAGGGAGATGAACATCATTCTTCCAGAAGATATTGAATCAATTTTTTGATAATGGTGGTGGAGAGTGCTCTTTTAACACATCACTCTTGAAAATCTCCTGTAGATTGTTCTTTTCAGTGTTCAATATGATTTACCTTGTTTTCATCCTCATCAAACCATTCAGTGAGCCGTCATGCCCTGTGGATGAGGACAGTGTCATCCTGGAAGAGCCCACTCCCATCAGGATGGGTTTCATAATGGCTTAAAAATGATCAGTCAGAATTACTTTGCATTGATTTGCAGTGAACCTTCATTCTCTAAGGACAAGGAGACCTAAACCATGGTGAAAAAATACCAGAGAGCATAGTAGAGCCACAAGTTTTTCCTTTAATTTGTCATCCTCCTGTAGATCTGTTCTCTAATTGAATGGTGAATCCTTTGTAGGCCTTATCTTTTGACCATAATTTTCTTGAGAATGTAACACTTGTGAGTTGGAGTATGGTACCTACAATAGAAATGCATGCTGCAAGTTTTCCAAGAGCAGTAAAAAAAAAAAGCATTCAGTCATAGCTAATCACCAGGTTTGGGCTTTACTGCCCAACAAAAGCTCTGCAGCTGAGAGCATTTGGCTGACTGGTTGAATGTGCGGTAACCATCAATGACAGCAGCGCCGTGGGCTCCTGTGAACTCTGTGACATACAGCTGAACTGATGCTACTGGATCATTAGCTACTGCAGACTGCTAACTACCAAACCAACGTTTTTATATACTGCCAATAGCATATTCTATCCCACCCTGAGGTTTTATAATGATTCTAAATCTAATGGTCGTTGTGCATAATAATCTTAGAGCCTTGGGTGTGTTTTTAACTGGTGAAGCACAAGCTGTGCTTAAAAGTAATTCATCTTCTGGTCATTTTTCCCCAGTCTGCACTCCTCCCTTGCTTGTTTGGTTGATGGAGACGATACTGCATGTGATGGGGCCGTAGGGCTGCTTCTCTGTTTGATGTATTTTTCATGTGTTAAGGCTACTGTTGAGATTAGCGTTCGGCGGAGACGGCCTGGAGGTGCTGTGTTTGAATGGGGATGTTGTTGGAGCTTGTCATGGGACAGGGAGGCGATATGCTTACTGAGTCTGTGTGATGTGCAAACAACAAAACACGTCACACATCCAAAAGACACCATGACAAAGCCCTGATGATCTGCTGTTCTCAACAGCAACAAAACGATTCCAGGAGGGTAGCCTGACACTGAAGCAGCCTTAAAGGATCGGTTTAGAGAACAATATAGAGATGAATTTACGTACATGCTCATGTTGTTGAACAGTTTATCTTCCTTAAAATTGCATTGCGCAAAGTTACCAGGCTAACGAAGCTAACATACTGGATTATGACCACCAATTAGCATCATGTAAACAAACTGCAAACTTCAGTTATCACAGGTTTGCCTTAAACAACATTGTTTAACTTGAATAATATAATTTGTATGCAATTTCATAAAATAGCACACGTATTTATATTTTACGTTTTTAAAATAAAATAATATTTTTACATATATTTACGTTTTAACTCCCAAAATTTATGAATTAAGTCATGTTTCTTAGCACAAAATGGCTGCCACTACTGTTTTCAGCTACGTAATGTACTTCTGTTCATTGCTATAGATAACAGTATGTCATACAGTGACAGAAACCACATGGACCACAGGTTTGTCTGAGATTATTAGGAAAGCAGTGAAGTCTTACACAAGTGTATGATGATTTCATCATAAAGTAACATGTGCCAAAATGTGGACAGAAGCTTCCATTTCCTGTTAGCATACATTAGCTTTGTGTCTCCAGTGCAAAACTTATGCCCTGACCAAAACAAAAAACAGTTAGTGAGGATTAATAAATAAATGCTTGAGATTTTTCTAATGTTGCATTAGTAGCAGTTACCAGTGGATAACCAGCTGATGGTCTACCAGTTTGGAGCATCTCGGCCTCTGATTTGGCAACTGGTAGCTTGTTAGACTAAGGTGGATTTTTCAGCAGGGGATATTTTTGAGAGAGAATAAGTAAAGATAAGTCAATTCTCTTAAATGATTCCAATAATTGTAGAGTTATCTGTATACTCCTAATGGCCAAAAGCATCAACTGTAGAAAACATGGACAGCGTATCATCTCTAAAAACTGAACCCACCACGGGTCTAGCGCCCCTGCTGGCTGGCTGCAGTACAATATTTAGTACTCCCCGTGTGTTTCAATAACAAAATAGCTTCTTTTTTTTTCCATGTCACTTTTCTCATCTAAACTGTCTTTCCATCTAAAGTGTCTAATTCGAACAGTTAGTTTCCCCAATGCTGATATCTGCACATATTTTTTTTACTTTCCCCAGAAATTAGTTTTAAAACGTTATTCTAATATATCGTAAGAAGGCGTGGATACACTTGGGGAAGTGATTGACAGCCTTGGCCGGAAGAGACCGGCTGCAGCCAGCCAGCTAATTTCACCACAGAATTTACCATCATATATCTACTTATTTGAACTTGATAGCTATATTATTGATAGCTATATTATTTCAGTATTAACATCATCCAGCCAGCCAGCTATTGAAATTTCCGCAAAAGATATTTGTTCCTCAGTGAACACATACACTACCAATAAGATTAGGCTGGATTTTATAAGTAGGCTAGTTAGTTGACAGTGTGCTGGGAATAGCCTTGTGTCCGAAATAATGAGTTATTTACTCACACTGCACTGCCCGAGCATTCCGCACCGGTATGATGAATGAATTTCCAGTTCATGTCCATGTGATAAATGTCCTTCCTAGACGCATCCGTGTTAATGCAATATCTCCAGCTGAAACTATTTAAGCTTTCTGGATAGATGTAAGATTCTGCAATGTGCTGGACCTCTGCGGTGAGCCCAATGGGTGGGTATACCAAATGAGTGGATGTACCTGACTTTGACTCTCGTCTCTATTGCACAGACTCTGGCTCCAAGTATGACAACATGACAGAGGAATTGTGGTTTCATTTCAATAGAATTGGAGGCAATGGAGCCACACCGTCCATGTTTTCTACAGTCGATGGCCAAAAGTATGTGGACCTTCCCTCAACTTTTGCCACAAAGTTGGAGGCAAATGATTGTTAAGAATGTCTGTGTATGTTGTAGCATGACAAGTTCCCTTCACTGGAACTAAGAGGCCCAAACCAGTTCCAACATGACAATGCCCCCGTGCACAAACCGAGCTCCATGAACACAGTGTGATAAGTTTGGAGTGGAAGAACTCGAGTGTCCTGCACCAAGCCGTGATCTCAACCCCACTGAACACCTTTGGGATGGACTGGAATGCTGATTGCACCCCAGGCCTCCTCGTCCAACATCAGTTCCTGATCTCACTAATGCTCCTGTAGCTGAATGAAGAAGAAGAAGAAGACTTTATTTGTCACATATACATTACAGTACAGTGAAATTCTTTTCTTCGTATATCCCAGATTGTCAGGACGTTGGGGTCAGAGTGCAAAGTCAGCCATGATACAGCGCCCCTGGAGCAGAGAAGGATAAGGGCCTTGGTCAAGAGCCCAACATTGGCAGCCAACATTGACCATGAACTCAAATCCCCAACAGCCACAGGCGGAAATCTAGTGGAAAGCCTTTGCAGAAAAATTGAGGTTATTATAACAGCAAAGGGGGACCAAGACCATATTAAAGCCCATGTTTTGGGAATGAGATGCTCACCAAGCTCATGTGTGTGCACACACCTTTGGCCATATAGTGTATATTGTTAACTATCAGCACAGGCTAACAGGCAGCACTGACAATGGCTAATGTTTAGTTTTTTCCCCTAATGCACAGTTAGGTCGCCATTGCCCACTTTAGGAAATGAGTCATGCTGGACTAAAGCGGTCTGTCCTTAGAGCCGGAAAAGAGAGAGACAGAGAGAGAGAGACAGAGAGAGAGAGACAGAGAGAGAGAGACAGAGAGAGAGAGAGAGAGAGAGAGAGCCCACAGGCTAACACTGCTGAAGAGGAGAGGCTAGAGGAGGGGAAAACGCTCACAACAGACGGTAAGACAACACTGGCTATTCTATCCATCGATTCACAAACATTGTCGCCAATCACGCTGTTCAGTCAGCGGTTCAGGGTAAAAACAGTGTTGTGTGGTGATGAGCTGAATTAGTGGATGTTCGTGCTGAAGGACCAGAGCTCTGAGATGGGGTGAGGCTAAACACGGTGCTCTTATATAACTGGACAGCGCTGTACATCCCAACTAACACTGTTTTTGACGGTTTGTGTCGTTATACTATATAAACTGCGATATTTGTGTGATTAGCTGTTCGAGCTGCAGTCAGGGTAAACAGCACACTCGACTAACAGCCTCGCGCCTTCAGGTCTCGAGTCCTCGCTTCACTATCATTTCATACAAGATTAATACTCAGACGTGCCACATTTACTCAGATTAAGTCATATGCTAATAACAATGGACTGTCTTATTTTTTAAATCCGTACTTGAAAGGCATGTGGGTGGTATGGAAGCCCGTTTCCGCCACCATAATAATGAGATCATTTCCTCATAATTATGACTTAGTATCTCATAATAACGACTTGCTATCTTATAATAATGAAACATGAGAAAGTGTCTCGTAATTATGACTTACTATCTCGTATTTGACATATTTATGACTTAGTATCTCATAATTATGACTTTACTATCTCATATTTAT
>JAOTRR010000031.1:15585784-15597733 GCA_028570945.1 Gogo arcuatus
ACACACACACACACACACACACACACACACACACACACACACACACACTGTTTGTAACCAGTGTTCTAAGTCACCTCACTTAACCACTAGCAGTTTTGTGAAACTCCTGGATAACATTTGTCACAGTGTCCTTAAGAACCTATCAACATTAGGACAGATTGGAAAAGGGGTCAGAGGTGACTGATACAGAGTGATGCCCAGGTTGCAGCAGACTTCATGGAGACTTTATGGAGCAGCACATGGATAAGTAATGCCAATAAGGAGGAGGAGGAGGCGCTCTTTGTAGAGTGGCATGTCAGGGTAGGGGCTGGACAACAGCCTACCTATAGTCCAAGGTCACAACATCTCTGGTCGTGTCTTCCGTCAGTATCATGTGAACAGCCGAGTTCTTGATCAAATTGCTGCCATTTGGTCCAAATAGTACCATAGAGTGCGTACTGGGCATAAGGAACGTTCAACATGTTCTCCTTCAAGGAACAGCATAAAGTCAATCAGTTGTTTATTTTTAGTAGACGTAGGTGATATGACTTTGAGCAGAAACTCTGGCTCACTCTGGAGCCATCCAGCCACCACTTTTTACTGATGTGATTGCAAGTAATGAGGTAGTGTTTTGAGAGACCCAGGAAGAGGGGACAGTGGAGGAAACCTGTATTCAGCGCTAGTGTGTTTGTAGCAATCTGGCTGACATAGTAGGCCAGTTATAAGCAGTGTACCAGTGTGCTAGTAACACTTAGCCACAGGCCTGTTGGTTGGCTTGATGTCAAAGCAGCGGTAAGTTTGAGTGGAGTATTGGTCCAGAACGTGGCAAGCTCACCTGTTGCCAGTGGAAATATATTGAGGGAGATCACTGAGTCCAACCAACTTCACAGGCTCAGTGGTGGAGATCGGCACACATTCACAAACCCACAGACAGCCAGACGAGAGGTGAGCGCCTCACTGACCAACAGAACAGTTTACCACTAACTCATGGATAGTGTAGGAGTGATGGATAACTTGCTAACAAGGGAATTCAGGCTAGTTGAATAAAGTTTCAAATGGCTTCATAAGGTATGAAATACACTCACATTGCCATGAAGAGATGGACTTTAGAGGACAGGTTACCTGCAAGTGTGCACAAGGTCTGACGGTGTACAAGCCGAGAAAAGGAAAGGGAACACTGGTCATATTACAGCATGCGAACATAATCGTCCCTGTGACTCTCACTGCCCTGGCGGTTAGGTGCGGTGAAATAGAACGATAGTATAAACGTACCTTTGATATGGTTTCACAGGATGAGTATCATTGTCCGTTGACTTTAATAATTTGTAAACGTCTTCAAAAGTGAAAAGTTCCTGAGAGTTTAAAGTGTTAGATCGTTGTGTCATTATTTGATGGCTGTACAGACTATTTTTGTAAGTTTTGTCCTCTGTATACAGCTATACGCATGTGTTGAAACCAGTCTGTGTTTCTTTTAGGATATGAGCTCAGTGCAACAGCTGCTGCCAACTTCACCAGGAAGAACCTAGCAGATTATCTGCGCAGTCGGGTGTGTATATAAGCTTCTGTACTGTTTTGTTTCTACCACTTATACCCATACTGAGAAAAGACAAATCGAAACTCACTTAAAAACTATAATTCTGTCAACAAACGTTTAAAATATGCAACAAAAATGACGATTGTTGTACCTTATTAAGAATAAGTCAGTGTTTGCACCTTGCATTAACGTGTGTTTTTGGCGATTGGATCACCTTTGGATTTCACTTGACCGCATGAAAAGCCAAGTGTCAGTACACCCAGCATGCACTGTGATGGATTACATCAAAGTTCATAGAACCACAAGTATTCGTCCCATCAGATAAGTGCACCACGTAAGATTTCACAACGTGCTCTCATTAATGATAAGGAAGGTAAGAGAAAAGTCAGCTGTCACTTAAAAAGAGTTGCAGGACAAGCGGAAAGCAGCAGGAATAACAGTTACACATAGAGCAATCAACAATTAACTGCACTACAGTCATCTCCGTTCCTGTACCTCAAACCTCACAAAAATCCTCTGCTGAAAAACAAGTACAGAGATCTAACGTGTCTAAAAAGCATGTAAACGAATCAGAAGAATATATTCTGTTCAGACGAGATAAATATAGAGCTCTATGGCAATAATTCACCTCATGTTTGGAGAAGGAAGAGTTGTACATATGATCCTAAGAACCCCATCATACTTACAGTCAAGTAGGTGAGAGCATCATGATATGGGGCTGCTTCTTGCATTACACGCCATTGAAGGAAACATGAATCGAGCAGTGTACTATTAGAGTTAGAGGAGAATTTATTCTCATCACCTAAGAGACTGAATCTGGGGAGAATATGGACGTTTCAGCAAGGCAATGAGTCCAGTCATGTAGCCAAAATAACTCAGGAAGGTCTTGCATGGCCTAGCCAATCTCCTGATATGTCTGAACACATCTTTGCTTGTGCTTTTGAATACGTTTATAAGTACACATTCAAAAAAGGTGTGTAAAGTATACTGAGTAACAAAAACAAGTGTCCGAATACTTATTTCTCCTTCTTGTATGCTAGAGGCAGCAATTAGATTGTATTATTATTTAGGTAATGATGATGATCATAATAATAATAATAATAATAATACAGAACTTCTGTTGTTGTGGAGGTAAAGACCGTTCTGTTCAACATCATATTGTGTGTGTTTTTTAAAAATAATCATTTTAATTTTCTTTTGTTGTAATTGCTGTAAGTGGTGTATTTGGTTTGTTATTCTTCCAGTGCCATTGAAATTTGCAACAGATGTCACAGCTGACTGTAAAAGCATAAGGAATGATTATAGGTTCTTTGACAGTCACACTAATATTACTTAAATGTTGAAATGCATCCAATCGAATTACAAAATTCTAAAGTTTACAATGTCACTGCTCTGAAGGTGTGATTGTATTTTGCTTTCCTGCCCCCAGACCGGTGCTCGGTTGTTAACACTGAACTAATCTGTAAATCAAATTCATCCTGGGTTGGCAGCGCTGCGTTATGCACCGCTCGCTGTGACTGAATGATGGTGATCGAAGGCAGATGTCAATATGTTGTGTGTCTACATTGTGAATACGAGGTGTGATCCAAGTGTCTGTGCTCCTGAGCACCTGTGGGTGTTCGGCAGCATGATCCTAACCATCTCACATGGTCCCTTCCTGTGTGTGTGTTTCTATTTATGTTTGTGTGTTTGTGCATGTGTGTATTTGGTGTGCGTGTGTATTTGTATGCATGAATGTGTGTGCGCGCGCGCTCATGCACCCATCTGTGTACAGGCCTGTCTACACCCCGGCTCTGTTGTCTTCTGCTTTTTGTGTTAATTTGTTAGGAAGAGTAGTTGCTGCTTGTCACAATAGCAGAAGGGAGAAAATAATTACAAAACACAATTAGGCATTTGTTGCAGGAGGGGCTGCAGAGGCAGAGCGAGCCCGGGGGGAAGCAGGAGGCCTCAGGGATGTCAGGCTTCATTCCCAAATCAACATGCTTCAGCTGCAGCACATGTAGTGCATGGTTAAAGAAAGGCCTTTACTGGCTGCCTACCAGACTTTCCTCATAGGATTAGTTTTAGCACTCTGGTCTCTAGGGTTGGGTGTGGTTAGGCAGTAAGCATAGTGAAAAACAATTATAATTATTTTTATTCCTAATGCACAGATCTTAAAGACTTCTTATCCTTGCTTTTTTTTTTTTATTTCGGTGAATTAGGATTTGGTTTTTGAGGATTTTTTAAATTTAAGTTTAACCCTGATTTGCTTATCAGACATCAGAATCAGACGTTTCCATATTTAAAACCATGATAAGAACAATGAGTGCTCTTATTCATATGTACCAGATTTATCCTGAAATAATCTATGATTGATTGATTATTGAACATTCACATACTTTTCTATCACCTGACATCAGCGTGGAGATTTGAAAGGAAAGTGCTTTCAGATAGATGTGATGCAGACACTCCAGACACTCTCCTGATCTTGGTGGCTGCAATCCTGTTGTGTCTAAGGGGAACTACAGAGGTATTGTGTGTACTGTATGGACCGGGCTTTAAGAAAAAAAACAAAAAACAGGGTCTACAGGGAGCTCCTGGAGTCTACCTGCTCCCTCAGACACAGCTATAGAAAGAGAGAAACAATAAAAAGTGGTGTGATGTTGGGATATGTGGGTGACCCAGAGGTACTGCTTTTAATCGTTCCAGGTAAATACTTGTATACTTTTAAAAGAAGGTTCCAGTTTTTTTTTTTTTTTTTAAATTATTACAACCTAATGTCTATCTATGGGCTCAGGTGTATATGGATGTGATTACCATGGACAATAAAATATGTGTCTATATAATTTAAATTTAAAACTATAATCGTTACACTGTGACAAAAAAGCTTTTAGAATGAGTCCGGCAGAATGTCGTACCAAAACTCTTTTTATATAGCTTGGAACCCCCCCCCCCCCCACACACACTTTTTTTTTTTTTTTTCCTCCCTAATTTGGTCATTTGCCATGTGCCAGTCGACAGCATTACGTAGTTTTATTTAACTAAAAAAAAGAAGAAAAAAACCCCACATCAGAGCAGTTCAAGAACACTAGAGCTTGAGTTTAGCTTTTTCGCAAGGTTTTGTGGTATGTGATCACATGGTAACACATAACATAAAATTCCTTCCACTGAAAAAGTATTCCCAGTGCTGAAAAGAGGAAATTTATGGATTTGGAAGATAATTCCCAAATATTATTAACTAAGGACATTGACTTCCAGAAATATTGTTTGTCCCTAGACGTAAGTAATTACTGGCACCATATTATATGTTGTTCTTTGGCTCGGCCACAGCTGAACTTGAAAAAAGACGGCAGGACGGAGAAAGAGAAGGTTGCCTTGGGCAGTCTGTGAGAGTGTGGAGGAACGCTGGAACACACCCACACACGCACACACAGGAAAAGGGAGGTGGAAGTGAAACATCTCTATCTTGACTGTCCCCAAGCCGTTTTGCTCCAGTATCCATATCAAGATGTATAGCCTAGAGTGTTGTTGGGCATTTGTATGCTCAGGCGCTAATATTTAATGGTCTGTTCTCTTGGGTGAGGTGAGAGAATTGCTGTTGTGTTCAGAACTCAGGTGGGGTATATATGAAACAGGTGTTGAGTTAAGAGAGAATGGATGGAGATAGCACTCCTGGGAGCTCTGTAGTTCCCCTGCCTGGTCTCTCCAACAACCTGGGCTGTAAACCCTCTGTCTACAGGGATACTCGCATGGAGCACAGCCAAGTTTCTCTAGCACTTACACTCCCAAACATGCCCTTGAGAGTGTCGGAGCCAAGGCCCAAATCAGACTGCAGGCTTTAAGATGATACGATGTGAACCTCTAGCATCTGAACTCCATTCTAGACGTAGTCTAGATGGCAGAAAGCCAGCCTCTGTCTCTTCCTGCATCATGATGAAGTAGGAACCAGGCGAGTTACTAATCTGTTCGGACACTGGTATGGTTATTTCTTAAAACTACAGCTTGGAGCAGTGGGCAAGGGAAGTGTAAAGCAGGTGTAAAGGCACAGAGTTAGGAGATGGCAAAGCAAGTAAGAGGGAAAGTGACTAAAGGAAGTTTTAATGAGTTCTGGCGCAGCTCCAGGGCATCGGGGTGAGGGCGGGAGGCTTGGAGAGGGGAGAACGGAGAGGAGAAAGGAAAGGTGCGGAGGCGCTCCGAGCAGCGGGGGTGCTGTCATCCAGCAGATGTCACACTGCCAGTGACACCAACGACCCCCCAGACCGCTTAACACCCCCCACCACCACCACCGCCACCACACCCCACCCGTTCCTTTGCTTTCCCCACCTTGCTTTCTCTCCCGTTTTTGGCTTTTTCACACCCTCCCCGCTCTCTCTGACACTGGTTTTGATGTTAATAATGCTACTTCAGTCCTTTGTTTTTGTTGATTGAGTTTAAGACTGAACTTGTTAATTAAAAACAGTGTTTTAAGATTGTAGTGAGAACATTGGAGCTAATTTTAAGAGTGATCTAAGGCACCTCATATGCTTTAATGAGAGAGTCTGTATATATTTGACTCTCTTTCTTGATGCTGAATTATTGTTTAAATGATGAGCGCATTCTCTCTCTGACTTGCTGTTCCCTGTAGACTCCGTACCATGTGAACCTGCTCTTGGCTGGTTATGATGAGACGGACGGGCCTGCACTGTACTATATGGATCACCTGTCAGCGCTGGCTAAAGCCCCCTTTGCCGCGCACGGATACGGAGCTTTCCTCACCCTGTCCATTATGGACAGATACTACAGGCCAGGTGAAACTCCTCTCTCCTCTGTTGCTGTCTCTTGCATTGTTACTGCATATTGAAAAACACAAACTGGCCCAAACAAGAACCAAGTAAAAGTGCATCATATTTTTTATCGCACAAGAACACTACTGACATCATACAACATAGAAGAGGCATTTGACCTGAAATGTGGTCGTGGGTTGTTGTTTTTTAAAGCTGTTCGGTTAACCACCAGTTGTGGTCAGACCTTTACATTCACTCATCATGGATCTGAGTGTCATGGCAATATTGGACTTTCAGTGATTTCTTTGAACTGTTCTTTTTCTATGGTAGAATGATTGTACAACATCTTTAATAGAAAAAAACAAGAATTTGGTGCACAAGTTTTAAATTATTTTCTAAAATCAATACAGGGTCATAAATATACATACAGCACACCTAATACTTGGCTAAATGTCCCTTAGCAAGTCTCACCTTGAAAAGATGCTTTTGATAGCCATCAACAAGCTTCTGGCAGAATTCTGGTTGGATATTTCACCACTCTTCTTGGTAGAATTGGTAGAGTTCAGTTAAACTTGTATGTTTCCTGGCATGGACCTGATTTTTAAGCTCATTCAACATATTTCCGATAGAGTTGAGGTCAGCCTGCTTTATCCATTCCACAACCAGTTCATGTGTTTGGGGTCATTGTCATGTTGGAACACCCAATTGTGTCCAAGTTACAGCCGTCTAGCTGATGGTTTGAGGTTATGCTGAAGAATTCTGAAGAACTCCTTCATTATTCCATCCACTGTGTTTAACCATACTTAACAGTTGGTACAGTGTTCTTGGGGTTGAATGCCTCACTTTTACTCCAGAAGGCTTTTTCTTTCTTCATGTCATCAGCTGCAAGCTTTAGCTGAGCTTGATGGTGTCAATTTTTTCTTCTTTCTTCGATGGCAGCCTCTCAGTCCATGGTGATGTAAAACTCTCCTGACTGTTGACAGTGTTCCAGAAGCTTCCAATTCATGGCAGGCCTGTGCCTTGCTGATTCCTGGGTTGTTCCTGATCAATTTCCTCTCAGCTGAGGGTGACAGTTTGGGTCTTCCTCCAGACATTGGCAAAGCGGCTACACCTCCGAATAACTTGTACTTGTCAAACAAACCCTTTTTATGTTGGCCCAGAGACGCTACCAGCTGTAGTCAATCATGATAACTAACAGGAAGTTAAGAGGCTTTGGCAAGTTAAAAGACATTTTGGAACTTTCAGCACCACTGAATTAATAATCTGATTGGGTGTATGTCATTTCTTTTACCCTGTGTGTATAATTTTGGCCCTGTGTTGATTTCAGAAAACCCAAAATAAATTAAAACATGTACCAAATTCTTGGGGGGTTTTTTGCGGGTATTTTATTTTTTTTTTCACTATTAAAGATAGTAAACTGTTCAAAGCAATCATTAAAAGCCCAATATCGCCATGCCGTTCATGTCCATGATGCATGTGTGTAAACTGACCTCAGCTGTATATCAGCTACATGGCTGTATTATATTTATAAATTAGTGACAATAAGGCTCGTTTGACCACACATCTATAAATTATAGTGACAGATTAAAAATCCTCAGGTTGATGAAATTCAAATAATTTTATTGATGAATTATTATGAATGGTGTCATTATAGACAGCAGAAGTCTTTGTATCGCCTCTTACGATTAGAAACAAAGATCAGAAACCATTGAACATTGTGCTGGCTCGGCTTCGAAAAATTACACATTTGCTGAGGTTGAGAAATAAAATGACACAATATTGCTTTCGACAACCCCGACATGGCACTAATGAGCCAAACTGCTCTGTGTTGTTTCTTTGGTGTCCAAGTGTGTGTTATTCCACACTGTGTGATTTGGTATACATACAAAATGAGCAGTGCTCTCAGTGCCGTTAGTACCAGTTTTGACCAGGTACCAAAACTTATACAACTTGTTACTTTGGTACTAGACCGCTGGCCCACAGAAAAAATGTCACTGCTATTTTTGGGGGACAAAATTTGGGGGTCCTCAAATTGAATTATTTGGGAACTAGACATCCCTGTTGCTCTGTGTGCAGATCTGACACGTGATGAAGCACTAGACCTTCTGAAGAAGTGTATAGAAGAGGTAAGCTCGCTCACTCACTCACACACTTCCCCCTCTGCCACTTCATTTCCAACATCGTTCATGTCAGTGTTCTCTTGTACCTCTATTTCTGATGGTGTGAATGGCAACTCGAGCTAATGAAGTGAACTTGAGTTCTGTACAACGCTTTAAATCATTTAAGCCATTTTTCAGTGTTATTTGCCTTTTCCCCTCCCATGCACTAATGTGTGATGATTTAAAAAAAAAAATCTGCCTCTATTTCATAGCTCAACAAGCGCTTCATCCTGAACTTGCCCTCTTTCACCGTTCGTTTGATCGATAAGGATGGCATTCACGACATGGAGAAGCTTGTTGTGGGAGCAAAGTGACTGTCTGCTGTGCTGTCTTTACACCATCACTCTTTTGTACTGAATATCTGATCTTTTATGCTCAAATAAAACTTTAGGCCTGTTAAGTACATTGTGTTTTGAGTTTTTTTTTTTTTCTTTTTCATTAAAACCAATATTTCTATTTTTACCCGCCCATTGTCACAATTAACAGGATGTAATAAAAAGCACCATTAGCACTTCTAACCTTTTGCCACATGTCAAACAGGGAGGTTTAATAAATTTATTAATAGAAGACAAAAGGAAAATTGTTAAATATTTAATGGAAAATTGTAGAAATGACAGTTTGGCCCTCTGCTTAAGGGGTAGGATTGTATATATTTTTTCCCTTATTGTAATACAGGATGATGCGTTGGTAACGAATATCTTTCTTTCCACGTGCCTACCAAAGCTAACAGCTTTAGATCAATTATTTTCTAAATTCACTTCTTACAAACAATGCGAACACATTCTTTAGTTACGTTTCTAACTCCCGAGGATGATTCTGAGGATATGAGCAGGGCAGTGTGTACTCAAGAAAAAGAAGTATCAGACCACTCCAGTTCTGAAATCCCTGATTTCATAGCCAGCAGCCTTTCTGTCCGTTGATCAGGCCGTTTGCTTCGATTCTGTTACCTTGTACAACGGCTTGAATTCAGTTACTGCATCTCAGAGTTGAAATGGAACTAGGACAAAAATAAGTTCTGCTCATCAATGACTATTTTTGAATGTGCTGCTTTTTTCACCTTTTGCAGAGAATGTATTTTTGTGCTCTTCTTTATTTATGAGCGTGTGCATGCGGGTGTGTGCATATCTTCCCTTTGCAGACAGGTGAGATTAATAAACATTAAACAATCCCCCCTGAACACAACCGGAATCTGCAGGGAAGAGGAGCATATGTTTGCCTGCAGGCACAGGGACGCTGAATAGTGTGTCTGAGTATCAGGGAAAAGAGAGAGAGAGAGAAGAGATTGGGGAATTGACACTCAGGGCGGGTGAGCTGGTAGGGGGGCAGGTATGGAGGTGTAGTGCCTCTGAGCAAATGAAGGAAGGTGGAGTGGCAGATGGAGTGAGAGAAGGACTGGAGGGGGATTAGTTACTCTGAGATTAGTTACTTGTGCTTGCAGTTGTGGCGGTTTTGCACTACCTTCTCAGTTACCTGCTGAGACTCTGCAACCTTTGGTGTGATCTGATTTTAACACTTTTTACACCAAAGGTTTGGATTGTGCCAATATAATAACGAAGAGGATATAATCACCAAAAATAAATGATATACACCATCAGCTGTGATCACTGGTAAAATAATGAGAAATATGCAAAGGAATATACCAAATGTAACCAGTATATGGATTCATAAGCAGTAACGAGATTAGCCTTCTTGTGCGCTTGCTCTTGCTGTGTAGAGGCTGAAATTATGTTAATAATTATACTAATAATTTTGACCTCTTTAATATGGAATTATTTAGTATTTCTATTACGTTCATTTTTTTTTTCTTGTTTATTCTGGACAAATATCTTGGAATGTGATTTAAGTAAAAAGCATTTGAAAAACATTGATATAGTAATAATTAGAAGATTTTTTAAAATTTATACTAAATATCTTAAATGATGCAAAATGTACTATGTTGAGGACAAATAAGGAATTAACACCAGAGGTATTAACCAGGCACAATCCATTATTTTGTTTTAATAATATATTACATTTACCTTGAAATACATTAATAATAATAATAATAAGGATAACATGGGTAATAAACATACAGTAGGGAGTACAAAAAGACAATATTTGCATTGTTTTTCAGTGAACTCTCCCATCAGCAATGTGTGCCATCTCTAGCTGCCTTTCACAGTTCCTGTGGCTCGGTAACAGAGGTTGAATCGAATCCAGCAGCTGATTCAGTCAAATTTGGATAGCAAGCACACACACCCACACATAAATATACACACACACACACTCCTCTCTCTCCTAAAGGCTGGGGAAGCGCTCAGTATCTGTCTTTGAGTTGTTGCTGGATATGCACCACTGCTTCATTTGCAGTGTTTGAGGTCTTTCTCCTGGTGGCCCTTGCCGCCTCCATCGGCTTTGTCCAGCAGCTTGAGGGCCTCCAGCAGGTAACTCTGGAAGGCGCAGAGGGAAGCGCAGATGGCCGGTGTGCCGAAGCCATGGGTGAGCTGACTGAAGTGGGTCAGGCTGCCTTGAACTCCAGGCTCCAGGCACGGTGTGGGCCGACTCGCACCCAGCGGTGACCTGTCCTGGGACATGAGGTCAACAAACTCTTTGCAGATCTCCCTGAGGACAAGGAGAAAATGAAGGTTAGTGCACGAAGCAGTGATGTAGTTTAATAAACCCTAGGGCTGTCCGAACAAAGAATTGTTTTTATTAACGGTCAAATTTACACAATATCTGTGGACTCAAAAGCAGAAAATCATATATGTACCTAAAAGTACAATTCAATCAAAACATTAGTCAATCAAAACTAATTTAAAAAAAAAAAAAAAATATATATATATATAATTTCTCGATTAAATGAGTGGACTTGTTGCTTGATTCAGAAAAAGGGCTCTCACTAAATGCATGTCATTTATGACACTTTAAACACAATAGTGTGTAGTAAAGTGTTATTATTACAGGATGTAATTCCAGCAACCACTTATTGGAGCCATTATATTTCTGTGGCTGAAGTCCAGCATCATATGGTTAATGTACATTTTCTATTTTAACAGACCATGATGTATTTGAGCAAGGACGAACAACTCCAAATAGTTCTATACAAAGGAAATCAATGTCCATTTGAAAGCGCAGGGAAACAGAGAAAATGAGGATATGTTGAACATTTGCATCAGAGCTTTACTGAAGCATGTAACTCCATGACTCCTGACATCATTAAGTGTGAGTTTATTGACTGGTTATTACATCTAAATTTGTGTATTGAGAAAATTGGTAGAAATACTGTATTGTGAAAGTTCTGTGAATAAAAGCTTTTATTTTGCTGAACATATGGGACACTATTGTGCATACGCTACACTACACAGCACTACACTATACTATCCGTGATTATATTTAATATCAGTGATTAGATGGTAAATACAGTTGCGGTCAGAGGTTTATATACATGGGCATAAATGTCATCATGGACATGAATGTCACAGCAATATTGGGCTTTCAGTCATTTCTTTGAACTGTTCTTTTTCTGTAGCAGAATGATTGTACAACATACATCTTT
>JAOTRR010000031.1:15674215-15689824 GCA_028570945.1 Gogo arcuatus
CACACACACACACACACACACACACACACACTCTCTCTCTCTCACTCTCTCTCTCTCTCACTCTCTCTCTCTCTGAAGATGGTGTAAGTAATAAGCTGATGAAACACTATGTTAATTGCACCATATTAAATCCAAATACAGTTTTTAAATGTATTTTCCTCTGTATTTGTTTTAACAATCCAATGCATTATACATCTGTTCATGAGTCTGTTTTTCTGCTGTTGTGTTTTATTTGGACAGTAGAGTATAAAATGTGAGCGTGTTGCTTTTATTAGTCTTTTTTTTTTTGGTCTGGTGAGCTTTTATGTTCAGGAATAATGACCTGTAAGGAAGTCTTCCACATGGTGAGAGCAGTCATGGAGACCATAGAAGGCATTCTGAAAAGTAGGCTATCTTATCATTGCTCGTTCTGCTTTTACTGTGTGCTTGATCACAGACATCACACATTGGTGTTTCTGCACAATATCTTGAATAATAGTTGAGACTTCTGGGAAGGCATTGCATGTGTGATAGTGTGACTGTGTCCCAGAAATGTCCCCCAACAGCCTGTCCTATTTTTTTCCCCCCAGCTTGCTCTCACATTCTTCCTCATTTGCATTCTCAGTACAATGCAGGTTTTTCTTTCCTTAAAAAAGAAGCATGTGAAGTAGGCCATTAGGTTGTGATAAGCCTCTGCCTGCTTGTATTCCCCCCCCCTCTCTCAGCTTCTTTCCTTTTTCGTAAATGGTCTGAGGTGATAGCAGGTTAATCTGTAGCAATGGCAGATGCTGGTCATCATTAACCTGCGAGTACCTCCTAAGAACGCTTCCTTTGCCACTTCTCTATCCCCCATCAAATAAGAACATGAGAAGAGAGCAGGAGAAGGATGCAGATGAATTAATAGACCTCATTTCATGCAGTGCTGATCTTCACAGTTTTTGTTTTTTGTTTCTCTGGTTCCTCTCCTTCAGATGCCAGGGCTACACTTCTCTCTGCCTGCTGAGTGTGAACACAAAATGAAATCCTCTTCCCTGCCTAGAACTCAGCAGCTTATGTCTCCACTCTCATTACTGGAAGGAAAAGAAACAGAAACGGTCCTCAGACCATGGACCACCAAGCAGCACTTTACCTTTTTCTAGCTAGTGTGATTATAAGACCCCTTCCCTTTCTGTGTGTGAGAGAGAGAGAGACCCTAAGAACACATCGTGTGGAATAAATGAACTCATTCATTCGCTCTGTGCTGTGGAAATGTGTCCACACCACAAACCCAAAGCAAACAGGCATGAGGCACTGCACAGTGAAGGAACTATTAAGACGCTACACTTTGCCACACATTCTCAGCAGGTAAAGAAACAGCCTGAATAGCAGGTTACCTCTTCCTGCTACTCAGTCTCAACCTCTAATAACCGAATAATTATGTATAAACTTATTAGCATTATTTACAATAATTATTATACAATAAACGTAATAATTATACTTAAATTTAGAGTTAGTTACAAGTCGATAATGTACAATATTACAAGCCTTCAGAACAGCTTAAATGTAGCTTAGCATAGATTCTACAAATCTCTGAAACTGTACTGGAGTTTGAACTTGAACACCTTTCTTCCAAAAGATATTCCCTCAGTTGGTGTTTTGATGATGGTAGAGAGCCCTATCTAACACGTCACACTTTAATCTCTCATAACCGGTTTGAGATCTGATGAGGCCATAGCACATATTTTACATACTCATCAAACCATTCAGTAAGGCCTCATACCCTATGTATGGGAGCAGTAACATTGTACATTGGATTGGATGAGACCACGCCTATCAGGATAGAAATGTTGCGCCATAGTACAAGGATGAGCAGTCAGAATAACTTTGTATTGGCTTGCAGTGACCTTTCCCTTAAAGGGAACAAGTGGACCCAAAGCGTGAGAGCAAAATGCCTTTCACAGCATAACAGAGCCACCTCACTCCCTCACTGTAGGAGTCAAGCATTCAGATCTGTACTGTTCTTCTTGTGTGTGTCACAAATGTACTTGGCAACTTGTTGAAAATATAGTGAAGAATGACTCATCTGACCATATCACATCTCTGTAGACCAGCACGTACAATTATTGCAGCACTGAACTCTCAAATGTGCATTTGTCGTTCAGGGGTTTCTGCACTGCAACCCTGCTATAAAATCCCTCTCTGTGTAGTTGTGGATGGATTGTTCATGCTGAGAGTCTAATCACGTCCTGCACTGACATTCTTAGTCACCTAAAGAATGGTTGCTGTTAAGTTTTTCCCTACATATCACACTAATGCACACACATTACAGTCATTGTTTACATACGGGCCAAAGTGTTTTGAAATCATGTGACCGCTACTCTGTTAGCTCTCTGTGCTGCAAAACTGCTGCAAATTTACTGTTGGAGATCTTTTCAAAACCCATCTTGAACCTTTTCTTCATCTATGTGTCATACTTCGGAAGCTTTGAACAAAATACCCCTTATCTTTTCTTTCCTTTGCAGTCTCCTGCGAGACAGCTGGGGCTGGTTTGGGTATTAGACAGAATAACCATAAAAAACGGAATGGATCAGTCGGAAGAATTTAAATAGATACTTTGACAAAATACTGTATCTTCAATTTCACGTTACAGTTTAAGATCTATGGCCTAGGATGTCGCTGAATTGTTGCGGATTGTTTTTAGAATATCACTAGCATCAAAAATGGCGACTCGCTACATGGTGCTGAGGATTCTGGGAAGGGTGAGCCAGCCCCATTAAGCTTCTTCCATCCCTAACTCAATAATAAACTCTCATGTTAAAAGATAACTACACAGTGAAACATGCATCTGTATGGATGCATCATACAGATGCATTAACTTCAGCTCTTGTTGTTATTTCTCCAAGAGTTACCTCAGGCCTGCAGCTTGTACATGATACAGTATTTACGCTACAACAGTAATGGTAAAGAAGAACATCTACACCAGTATGTATGAATAATAGTGGTCATCAATCCTACTTATAAAGCTCCAGTATAGATTCAAGTTTCTTTTCTTTATTTGCACTTGGTTACAGTGATTGCTAAGTGTTTCCTTAGGAACAAATTGCAGGATCTTTTGGGTGTTAGCCTAAATACCTCTTGATTTAAAGCTATTATCCTGAATAGCTGCATTTGTCTACATATTAGCGCTGTATATTTTACACACTATACACACATTTTCACCTGTTCTTCATAAAGTGTCCAATTTCACTCACCTCTTACACACTAACAACACATGTCTTACACAAGTAAACGACCCTCTTAAACAGTAAGCGATAGTATGCTTTGTCACTTCATACTCAGCAGGCAGTAGCTCTGGGTCATAGCCAGCAGCATCACTGACAAATTCCATTTTTCAGCTGCTGTTTGGCTCACTAACTTGACTTACCTCTCGTATTCCTGGTTGTCGTGGTCACAGCGAGCATCCTTGTGCTTTTCCCAGTCCTTGCCGTGGCGGCAGGTTGTTAAGGATATGATGTCTTTGCCATTATGGATATGATGCAGTGCATTCCGTGTGTCAGAGCCAATACCTGTTAGGTAGCGTTTCCCTTTGAACATGAGTAAATATTTCCGCTTCGGCGGCACGGTGTTGCGCAGTAACCATCCGCGCTCGCCGCCCTTCTGAGGATGCTCTTTCGAGAACAACGGAATGGAAACGTCAAAGCCAGGCCGGAAGTGCTCCGTGTTCAGGCTGGCTTTAGCCAAGATGGCCTGGCCTATGTTAAAACCCAGGTCCTCTGTGTAGTTCGGCCATGTGCCTGAGTAGAGATTGAATACCACGTGGTTGCGTCCGTCATTCCAGAGTGGGAAGCCACGGATTCGCTCGTCGACATTGGGGACAAACTGTGTTGACAGCTGGTCTCGGTCCAGTGTGTCGATGCCCAGAACAAACAGGCAGGCCTCGTGTGGGTCTGATGTGTAGTACCTCGACTCGGCCACTGAGGCCAGGATTTTGCGATAGCTCTCCGACACGCGGTCGCCTTTTTCGGGTGGGTATACATACACGCGAAAGCCATCATGTCCACGACAGCGACTGAAGTCAAAGCATGTTTCCATTCGACACCGGCTGTCCTTATAGATGCTGGTCCAGGCCTGGCGTCGCAGCGTGGGTGATTCACCAGGCCCTGCTCCATTCTGCAGCTCTGCATGGCTGGCATACGCTGGTAAAAGGGCTCGGTCCAGCCAGTCAGGCCATGGGCGCAGCACTTCGGCCCTCCGGCGCGTCACCAGGCCCAGGAGCCGCTCGTGTAGGCCACCCCAGTAGAAGAGGAGCAGCCAGCAGCACGTACACAGACCCAGCAGCACATACTTCTTGCGCGCCTGCATGGGGCTCCCTCACTCGCCTTCAACTCTCCAGGACTCAGCTGGGAGCTTCAGCAAGGAGCAGACGCCGTGGGGGGAAAAGGCCCAAGCTCTGGCATTGCTCCCCCGGCCACTGGTCCATTAGAAGAAGTAGGAGCTACAGCACTCACTGGCCTCCTCTCCGGCTTTTACACTCCCTTTCCTTTTCTCACAGCCGAGCTGGAACCCGCCGTAACAGAAGTGTGTGGTCCTCGTTTTGCCGTCCAATGAAAGCGATGAGGGGCATGTTCTCCTCTCTCTCCAGTTTCCTCATGGCTCACTTGGTCCTTCTGTGCTATCCTAGCAGAGAAATCAACAGCACGCATCACTAAATAGCCTTCTGGCCACTTAATCTAGCTGATACACTTATGCATTCTGTCAGTAATCAAATGCTTCATATAAATGAATATATTATTCACTTTCTGTACTATTGCAGCTATTATGAATACTTTATTAAATAATACTAAATATGCTGGGAATTGTGTATGTAATGAAAAGAAAACAGAATGAAAATTTTAATTAAAATATCAGACACAACAAACCTTTACACTCTTATGCAACACAAGGAAGCTGAATACATAATAAAATATTTAATGTGTACAATAAGTACAGTAAGCAGTTCCATTATAAAACCTGGAAAATGATCCATTTTTCAGCAGGTTCTTTGTTCTTCACTATGATATGAAAATCTACATCCAGCATACACTCAGTGAAGCATCACCAGTGAGCACAAAAGAACGTGTGTGTGCCAGCATACAGCCATGCTTGATTTGAAATGGGTGCATTTACACTGGTGGTCTGAGACTGTTCTGCTGTTGACACACACACTGGCCTAGTGTTTGGCCTGAGCATGCTAAACATGAGCTGCACAGAGATAGCATCAAGCTCTCTCCAAGCTCCAGTGAAACAGAGTCCAGTACAGCCAACGTTGAGGGAGGGTGGGGGAGAATAACTAAACTTTTAAGAAGTAAAATTAAGACAGAGCGAGCAGGGAAAATAAATCGTCTTTATGAGCGCGGTGTCCGTTACTCTTGGGAAAGACTGGACTTTGTGTTTGGTATGAAAACATACTGCAGTTTTGAGGTTGTGTTGTTTGCCAAGTAACCCTCTCCCCTCATCTTCATAACCCCCTTAGTGTGTGTATGTATTTGGGGGTGTGTATGTGTGTAGCACGTCACAGAGTAGGTCAGTGTTTCTCCTGCCAGGCTATGTACAAAGGCAGCTTTCAGGTCTCACCTGGCTCCAATGAGTTGTACTTTTTACCCTTCTTTTGCTCCCTTACTTATTCTTTATCTCTCATAAATTCTTCTTTTCTCTCCTGTCAGTGCTATAGCATGGTCCATCACCCCTAGTGCTCCACTGATGGCATGTGAGATTACAAGATAATGCACCAGTAAATAAAAACTGCATTTTTTTATACAGTAAAGGTAAAATATAATGCATTTCTTAACATATAATATACAGTATATACAGTAATATACAGTATATATGTTTATATTATCATCTGTCCCAGATTTATTCATAACCACGTGTTTACTTTGCAATACAACGTACCCCGACATACAGATTTTAGATCTGTTTTGGGGAAATCCAATGCCAAGCTCCTCTAATTACCAATAAGCAAATATCATGGGCTAGTTAGAAACTGTTCTCACAATCCTTTCCTCTGCAATACTGAATAGGCAATAATTCCATCTCCACATTTTGCTTTTTCCTCACTAGGCTTCCAACCCATATCTGCTTGAATAACAAGCTCAGACACAAATTTAAGAACTCCCAGAGAGCAACGAATTACTCTGTTTTGGTTTGTGTTGGAGTCCAGCTGTGTAGTACAATATGGCTTAGAAATTCCATTTAACTTGTACTTGATTCCTGATTTTTCTTTTCTTTGAAAGAAACACAGCCTGCGTTTTACTTTGCTGTATTATCAACCCCCATTTGCAGCAACAATACTCAATTTCTTGTTAAATATAGCATATAGCAAATTAGACTTAATCAGGCCTATAGAGTAAAATAAATCAGCAGCAGCTCTTGACCATAGATTTTGTAGTGGCAGGACGACATTATTAATGATACAACCGAAGCAAAAAAAAAAAAAAGCTGAGAGACTAATATAACAAGACTTGTAAATAGGCTACTAGCTGCTGACTTTTTGAGTAACCCTGTACATTTTAAACATATGTTTGTTTAACTGGGTTCGATATAAGCAGGTGTTCCCATTGTCACAGTATGTGCAATGAAAAGCTTATATTATTAACCAGGGTTGCCAGGTTTCAGGAACATTTCCAACTCAAACCACACAAAAGACCTGAAACTAGCCCTAAAATTCAGACCCTGAAAATCCCCCCCACATTTTTCTTCTTTTTGCCTGCCTTTGCATGTAAAACACATTGCTGATGTATGGACATTATCCACTCGGTAAATCCCCCATTTCTCTCTCCCAATCTTTGCAATATACTGTAGCTATCTGAAAATAGGACTGGTTCTATACATCATAAACACATGGCCTGCACTTACACTTTGCCTTTTTTTGTGGAATTGGAATTAAATTCTTAGTATTTGCTATAAAACAAGATCTTTGTTTGCTACAGAGTGTCTTTAACTAGCCTAATTTGGCATAAAAACCATGGCCCTGGCAAACCTGTCATTAACTGTGCTGTCCGCTCCTCCTCCCGCTCCTCCTCCACTGAACATGTTTACAGAGCGAGCATGGGGCAGCATGAGTCCTGCCCCAATGACCTCTATTAGTGCTTGTTGCAGTTCCTATTTTTGAATAATAACTCAACACCTTTCTAGATGCACAACACCTAAAAAGGCGAGCAAAACAATGAAACATTGGCTTATGTGTAGAGGTGGATGAGGACATGAATATTGAAGATGAATATTTATAGAACGGCTGATATTATATGGTGGTGTTCTGCCTCACCTGTCCCTATGGATGAGCCACCGCTAATAATAGGAAATATATATGTATATGCACAACACTGCATCTAAATCAGTGGATACGCACAGAAACTGAGAGTATGCTGTACATAGTCCTTGAAAATGCTATTATACTTCAGAAGCAATGCTTTTTTCATCCCCATATGTGCTGTTTAGGTAATTTAGCTGTGTATAATATTTCTATATACTAAGTGTATGAGATGCATATGTACGAAGTTGTAGGAAGTGAACTAGTTTATATTCATATTCATACATTCACACACATTTATTGATACATGCTGTATTATATGTTTAAGTGCTAAATAAATAAGGCATTCATTCCAAAGGGTTGTATGGTTTGGTGTATGTTGCTCTTTCTCTGTAAGATACCACAACTAGAAATCGTAATGGTGATGTCATTGATGTTACATACATTGTTGTTATAATATATGGAGATGTTGATCCTGATGCTTCTAAGATGCTCAACAAAATTATTATCCAGTTCTTCTCCAATACACAGTGCATCATTTTTTAAATAAAAAATCGCATTTAGATTAGGATGTGGCAGTATCGCAATATGTCTTTTATTTCATGTCTATAATATGTTAATGGAATTTTGATCAAGTTGAACTGAGATCACTGCTTTATTTGTCTGATTCCAGAGGAATTCTCACTTAACTGTTGTTTACAACTGTCAGTAGGTGCAATATATACGACTATGAAATGTTTAGGAAATCCATAGCCATAAAAATAATCACATATCTAATTGCTCTTCCGGAGGTCATCATTTTCCCATGTGCCAAATAGTCTTGGCAGCTGTGAATAAGAAATGACCCACAGCTGGCTAGGAAACAGCAACCAACTGTCCAACCGTCCTTTAGTGTTGTGAGGGCTACATGTAAAAAGGACCCAAACTTCTATTTTCTTCACTTGAGGTACGTCCCTAATCCTAAATAGCCAAAACAGCGCCTTTGATTAAAGCTGACATTTTGTATTCTAACCTTAAAATGATTAGCTGTGGTCCCATTTATTTTAGAAAAAAAAGATATATCACAAAATTGCAGATGAATATACGCTGCTCCAAAAGAACATTGCCGAAGAATAATAAAAAAAAAGAATAAGTAACCTAACTGCATTGTATTTAAGGCATGTGATATAATATTATTGTTATTGCTGTGCATTAATAACCTTTTCATATGCCGGTATCTATTAATGCCTTTTATATCTATAGGTGTTTTTTTTTTTTTTTTTTTTTTTTTTTAAAGAAGATTAAATCCAATCTGGGATGTTTTTCTTTGTCCAAACAGAGCTGGTGGAAACAGACTCAAATTTGCATAATGTTTTTGTGATTTAATTCAATATTTAGATAGAAACAAGGCTCCTGCTTCATTTCGGATCTAATGTGCTGCAGCACAGTATCTAAAACAAACAAAAATTCTGTTGCTCCTGAACTGTGCGCTTTAATTTAAATTATGTGCTATATGTCACATATATTGTATATGTAACCATGGCAATGTTTCAGTGCTCTATCTGCATGGATATACAAGCATAAAATCAATAAGCCACTGCTTGCTTGGTGACGCCGCTCTCACCGTGTGCTATGTGCCGAGTGCTGATATTAGTCAGAAAACAGATGCCTGAGATTACGTTACGTGCTGCTCATTAATAATTCATGCTTTCCTTTAGTTAAGACATTGATTTCCCTTCTTTTATTTCGTTCGCCTTTTTCTTACCTCTCAGGTGAAGTTAATCTCAATTTTCCCTGCGAATCGATTGCCGTTAATACAGATGTCCCAGTAGCAGGGAAAGGCTCTGCAATCTCTTGCAATAGATGATAGGAGCAGGAGGAGGGAGATAGCCCAGCTAATAAATATAGGGCAATGCAAATCAAGGACATGTGTGGGCTTGGGCTTGGGGAACTCATCACCGGGCCACAGGAGTGAGGCTGGAGCTGACAGGGAAAGACTGGTTGAAGTGACTCTCAGACACACGCTCAGCCTTCATCACAGTCTGTCACGGACGCCGTCTCTTTTTAATCGCTGTCTCTCTGTCATCTTTCCCTTATCTTTTCCGAATGTGTTTGATCTTCTCTGGTAAACACTGGGTACAGACGAACCTCCAGAATCAAGGTTGGTCTAGAATGAGTTTGCAATGTATTCATAACAGCTAATGACAGCGTTCCATCATCCTAATCGCCTTGTCCAATCAATTCCATAATGCATTCATGAGACTATCAGTTAACTCCTATGACTCTTCTTTTTCCTTGGACTAAAAGGGTCTCTCGTTTGAGCGGCACAAGAGCAAATGATTTATGGTGAATCGAATGGGTAGAAGAAGCAGGTGCAGCCGTTTGTTCGCTGTGCCATATTGGCCAGGCCAGACGGCGGCAGCCTGGTTTGTTTTCTCACATGGAGGAGCTTGTGACAGCTGGACTCACAGCTCATCCCTTCTCCTAGGCCTATAATTCCTCAAGAAGCAACCTACGATCGTGTCTTTGTCAAATAAATGTGTTTATGCTCCATTATGGTGGGTGACACAACTGCTATTATTCCTTCCAAGGTCAAGTTGTTTTTCTATCAACCTCAACTAGGATTCTTACAGATTAGCTCCAGGTGGTTTGCAATTGGGTTTGAGGAGCCTGGCACCTGGCAGGGTGCAGTTACAGGAAAGAATGCACCTTCACATCAACAAGAATCAATTTTAATGAATACGGCATGCCTGGTTTGACATCCATCTTGACATTCTTTCTCAGTTCATGACCTACAGTGGCATGAGTAACAGACTATACGCTGTAGAAATACTGCTCTTGTTCTAATGACCTACAACCATGTAGATAGAACTGTCAGAGTATCATTGTCACTGTGGCGAGGTCCCTCCCAGCCTGGAGACATGGCTGATTCTGTTTCTAAGGCAATCACTGTGCTCACACAAAACATCAAAAAAAATTTCCATCTATGAAGACCTGTTATTTTGTAACGGAAAAATGTGTTTGCACGACTCCAAGTTTGATAAACAAGATTATTATTATTAAAAAAAAAACCTAAGACAGAAAATCTCATTTCACTGATTTATTGAGCTGAATGAACTCCCACTCCCTGTAATGTAATGCACTTCATTATGATGCAAAAGACAAGTTTTTAATATATAGTGAATACAGACACAGTCTGACACACAGGCTATACACACACCAGCTCTTTTAAATGGTCTTGCTGGCCTTTTACAGCTATAATTGCAAAATAACCACATTGTCTGTGCACAGAATGTCTGTTGTTGCTGGCCATGTGTTTTGGGTTGCTCTGTGATTTTGGCCCCTGCTTAACTGCAGCTGGCTTCAGACGGAACGTGTAGGTTGTGTACACGGCGGCTGTTTTTGGAGAGAAACAAATGGGATGGTGAGGTGAGCAAGGCAAGATTTAGCTAAAATTAAACGTGGAACTCTATCATTATGGGCTAGAGGGAAAGCAACGGCGGGGCAGCCATGGCTGTGCTGCATGTTTGTGGCAATGAGACTGACCGGGCCTGAGGCTGTGGTTCGGTGTGATGCTGCATCATCTGGCCTCACCTCAAAATGTGTTTTTGAGCAAACACAGCCTCCAAATGACTCCATTTGTGAAGGCTATATATATAAGTTTAGTGTACGCTGTTCTGAGAATCAGTGTTGTTTTTCTGTCTCCAAGTAATTTCACAGACATGCAAGAGGAAATTGTAGAGAATTAAACTCAGAGGGGCTTGAAAGGGTGTGACCGAGTTAATAAGATGTTTACCTTTTACTGAAAGCCCCCTGCTACTCCTCACATTTTAATTTCCAGTCCACAATAATTACGAGTTGGCTTGATTAATTATGTCTCAACAATATGCTGCCCGTGCACGTGCCTTGAGGGCTAATTAACGAACAGGATGAGCGAGGACAATTACAGCTTTCTCTTCTCTTCCAGCATTAGTAGTCTTGGCTGGAAGAATACTTTAAGCACATATTTCGGGCTGTGCACTCCACGTTTTTAAGATGCTGTAAATGCACAGAACCTCTTCTATGCCATAATGCAGAGCTATTCATGCCTACTACCCCTCCTCCTTTTCACCTTCCCCTGGCCCACATGAAGTCATATACATTTGCTTGCATGACGCTGTGGAATGACTTATTAGATGCTGTCAAAAGGGCGCTGAGATTCCAGCCATTTGTCCCGCCTTCGGACCCTTGCCCTCATCGCTCTCTGGACAGTGTATTGTAAAACTGAAACACTATTTTAAAATAACCGATATTTTAAAATAATAATGACAGGTATGCTAATGAATAATATCTGATTGAGTCAGTTTAGTGATGTCTCCTCTTGGGATCTCATTAAGAAGAACGGCCCTGACAGAGCGAGCCATGAAATCAGCACGAGCATGGACACCAAGTGGGTAAAGTGTCTCATATAGAGCCATCTAGAGAAGAAATACGCTATCAAGCCACTCATCTGACTTGTAACTCTGACACCCACATCAATAAGCCACTTGAAGCATGATTCCATTAGATAGTAAGGGTTTGGTGTGAAAGGACACTCATCACTCATCCGTTCTTGCTGATTAGATCTCTGCACCTTCTCCTGTAAGTATAGCACATCAGTGAAGAGTGTCGTACCTGCTCTTGGAGCGCTGGTCCTCCGGAGTGGCTGCAGGACTCTCGCATCCCGTCACGAATCCTCTCTCTCTCTCTCTCTCTCTCTCTCTCTCTCTCTCTCTCTCCTGGACACTTTCTTCAGCTTGGGATGTGATAAAGTGACATTTCAGAAGTGCCCGAAAAGCCTACTCCCGAAACCCCCCATGTCTTAGAAGATCTTGGTCGTTTACACCTGTGGACAATTGTATTGCGACTGTCATTAAGCGTGTAAACTGCCTAGCACCGGCGCTTTTTTGCTTTACCGGCGGTTCAACAGGATTGAGTTACGCGAGCGTTAAGGCGCACATATGCGCTCTCTCCTCCCTCATCCCCGCTCCCTCCCTCCACCTCTATCCCTCTAATATCTCAGTCGGATACAGCGACAGATCTGACATTAATGTTGCCTGCTATAGGCCAGGTACAGGTGAGCTACACGGACGGATGTAATCGTGAACGGTGCGCGCGCACGCGTCTCTTGCATGCCTTGAAAACGAGAAATCAGCGCGCGCACACTAGATGCTTTACAGTTTTACGGCACATGCACTGCACGCTCGGTCAAGGGAGAAAAAAATGGTTGTTCTGCCCTCGCTTACAGCTTTAAGGCTGATCGTCACGACGACGTGTCTGTGATCTTCTAAACGCTGTGATGGCGCTGTGTAGGAAACCGTTCCCCGCTACCCTACAGCGCCGAATGCTATTTACAACACAAGGTATCCGCGCCTCACCCAAGGTAACCTCACCCTGCGCTCCATCACTGACCAGTGACACCCAGCCGGAAAAGCGTCCAGACCCGCCAGCACTCACAGCACACGCTTTCTGCTTGACCCTCCATTCAATAATAATAACAATAATAAGCAGAATAAAAAAGATCGTGTCCAGCAGCTGTCTGGTCTGTCTCAGCACATGGGGTTATTATTGTCCATTTCCATTATCCGCGCAACATTCTGCAGGCTCCGCCCCCCGGCGCTTCTGATTGGTCCATGACCATGGAGGCGTCCTGGAGAACACACACACATCTGGCACGCTCTAGGGACAAATGAACCTCAATCGACCTTGGCTGCTAAACTGACACTCGACCAACGATGACCGAAAATCGATAACAACAAAAACGCCTGTTTACTGGAACATCCTTTAACACGCAGATAAAACCATAATTGAACAAATTTAAAGCACTGGGAGCAAACAGGATGATTGTATACTCAGAATATTAAACCCGGAACATCATACCTGGAATATTAAACCCGGAACATTAAACCCGGAATTTTAAACCCAGAACATTATACAGGGAATATTAAACCCAGAACATTATACAGGGAATATTAAACCCAGAATATTAAACCCAGAACATTATACCCGGAATATTATACCTGGAGTATTAAACTGGGAACATTATACCTGGAATGTTAAACCCGGAACATTATACCCAGAACATTAAACCCACAATTTTATACCCTGAGTATTAAACCCGGTATATTATACACAGGATATTATAGTCGGAATATTATACCCGGAACATTAAACCTGGATCATTAAACCCGGAACATTATACCAAGAGTATTATACCTGGAATATTAAACCCGGTATATTATGCACAGAATATTATACCTGGTGTATTATACCTGGAATACTATACCAGGAATATTATACGCGATATATTATACCCAGAATATTATACCCAGGATATTGTACCCAGGATATTATTCCTGAAATATTAAACCCAGAATATTGTACCCCAGGATATTATGCCTGGAATATTATACACAGGATATTATATGCAGAATATTACACCTAGTATATTGTACCCAGAATATTCTACCCCAGGATATTACATATTATATTAACAAGTGGCACTAGACCAGGGAAATCACGAAATTATGCTTCTTGGCCACGTAGGACTGGAACTGAGAAATCCTGCCATAGACCATTCAGGTTTGTCATAATTAATCCAAATGTAGCATAATATAAGACAAATATCTTACACCCAAATCCGCATGTCAGAATATAAACAAAGTGAAGAAACACTGTAAAATAAACAAACTGAATTTATGTGATACTACTAATTAACCTTTCTCTTTTTAAGGAGGTAAGGATGATGTTAGAGAAGGTGCTGCCATCTTGTGTTAAAGTATAGAACTACACTATATGTAGACACCTGACCCTCTCAGCCATATGTGAATTTAACTCAAACTTTTGCCACAAAGTTACAAACGTCTGGAAATGTCTAGAAGGTCTTTTTATGCTGTAGATTTAAGATTTGATTTCACTGGAACTAAGAGGCCCAAACCTGTTCCAGCATGACAATGCCCCTGTGCACAAAACGAGCTCCATGAAGACCTAGTATGCTAAGGTTGTAGTGGAACTCGAGTGTCCTGCACAGAGCCCTGACCTCAACAGCACTGAACACTTTTGGGATGAACTGGGATGATGGCTGTACCCCAGGCCTCCTCGCCCAACATCAGTTCCTGATCTCACTAATGCTGAATAAACACAAATCCCCACAGCCACACCCCAAAATCTGGTGGAAAGCCTTCCCAGAGGAGTGGAGGTTATTATACCAGCAAAGAGGAAACAGCTGAATATTAATGCCCATGGTAATGGAATGGGATTTTCATTACTCAGGTGTCCACATACTTTAGGTGATATAATGTATCTACAACTAGAAACAAAAATATATTGTACATGTATCCTGGCCAGTGTGACTGAGGATCCAGAGTGTAACCCGAGAACACTGGATGAGATACAGGAATGTACCATGGATGGGACACCAATTGATTGGAGGGCACCTTGCATAGATTGCATACATGCATTCACACGTACAGCAATTTAGCATAGTCAATCCACCTACTGGCACTTTTTTTGGGACGTGCCAAGGAAACTGGAGAACGCAGGGTAAACCCACACAAACACTTGGGGAACATGCACAGAAACTCCACACAAACAGTAACCTGAATGTAGTAAATATGATTTATTTAAAATAACTTTTCACAGGTGTAGATCAAATGCATAAATGTAAACAATTTAAATCACTTTGTCACAATTTGTTACTTTTTCCATCCTTTGGCTTTACTGTCTTCTCTGAAGTGCAGCAATACACACACTATCTAGCAGGTAATTGAACCATCCAGGGGGAAACATAATCACTACTGTGTTGGAGCAGGTGGTGTGGGTTAAAGGGCTCCTGTGATTTTCTTTAAAGATAAAATAAAATGTCTCACCAGGCTGTGTTACAGTGTGTCTTCCTCAGGATCAGGCTTGGTGCATGTAAATCTTTTAACACTGCCTTTTGATGTAAACCTCTTTAATGAGTTAGGTCTGATAGAATAATTAAGAGATCATTCAGTGGCTTCACTGTAATAATTTCAGGTGTCCGTTGCTCTCTAATGAGGCTCATTCTACTAATGAGGTTCATTTTTCAACTGCTGTTCTGTGATCATGAGGTAGTGTCATGTTTTTGAAAATATGCTTTAATGAGTTTGACATTAAAGGTCTTCTAAATTTGAAGGCTAGTTGTTACATGTGCAATTTTGTCATGGGGATTAACATTTAAATATAATTTATATACACATACATACATACATACATACATACACACACATATATATATATATATATATATATATATATATAGACACGAGTGTTTTACGGGAAAATACGCCATTCATATTTTTCATACGAACTACATCCGGGACATTGAGTAACATATTTTACAATAT
>JAOTRR010000031.1:15712577-15724317 GCA_028570945.1 Gogo arcuatus
ATTTAATTTTGTGCTGGAAAACTAATGTTTGGAATGTAAAATGTTTTTGTACTGACTTGATAATGTAGACGTCATCGAATAAAAATCTATAACAAAGTTTGTACTGAGAGTTTTGCATAGTGTTGTGTATATAACTGAAGGATGCATATCTCACATAGCTGAGAGTTACAGTCTATAAGCTTAACTGTGATTGGAAAACACAATTTGAACATTTTCACTTATAGCTAGACATGTGCCAAATATGCAAATTTTCATGTCAACATTACTTCCTATTCCTATCATGCCTCACAGTAATATTGAAATTGTTTGAATATACAGTACATCAACCTGTATTTATTTTGTTAGGTAGGAAGGAATCTCGACAGGCTTTAACATCATTTGTTAAGGCGAATGCGCTCGTGACATTCGTTAACACGCACTCACTCATCATCCTGTCAGCGATGATATTTTGAATTTTCCACAATACCGGTATGATGTGTGTTGAATAACGCGGTATATCGTATCACCAAACTGGTCGTAGGCGCAATAAATTTGCGCAGGGATGGAAGTTTGAGCCTGTGTACGAGAAACACCTTTAGTATACTTCTAGAAACTGGTTTGTTGCTTCAGGATCATTTTAACCAGGTATTAGACAATGCAAGAAACCTTCCAATAATAGTAGAGTAGTCTACGTTCTCACGTGCACCATCAATAATCTTTGTTGTAATAAACACAACAGAAACAACAGCAGTGAGCAAAGCTGTTTAAAGACCTCCATGAATTGTCTGGACATGTTTTAGGCAAACTATTATAGCATACTATTTTGGCACGGTGCCTTCACATGGCAAGGCATGTTCACGGTGTTCAAAAGTACAGGCCTAAAATATCTTTTAATTTTAAGTCACGTAAAAGAAGACTTAACCTTAAGATGGTTAAACTGTAGCCATGTTGGCTAACTTGCAGATGCATTAGTAGCTCGATAATGTTTAACATTAAGTCTGTGATAACTAAACTTGTGGTTACCTCACTCTCCAGATGTTGAAAAAATTCTTTCCATTCCTGTCTCTTTCCCTTGTTATTGCGTTTGGGCTCTACTTCATTCCTTGTATGTTTGAAGAGGCATTTTTGTACTGAGCTGGGCTGATTTCATTTTATGCATTCAGACTATTGATGTTGAACTTCATACATATTGCTCATTCCCAGACATCCTTGCAAAAGAGCAATGTTTTGACAGCTTCGTGACAAAAGGTAGCCAGCTTCGATGGCAAGTAGACCAGCTGCATCACGGTAATTATGCCATTGAATTCTCCATGTTTTAGTCCCTGAAGGCACAGCATATGCACACAGGTTACATTAGACACAGGCCTTGCACCCTTTAATACTAATTCCACCTTTTAACTAATTGATACTAAATCAAATGTAATTTAAACATGTATTAATCAGCCCTGCATGTACACTACGGAAGGACAGTGGTTAATTGCACAGTAACACTTTTGGTTGCTGCTGTTTTTGGTCCCTACAGCAATGCATTATACTTGAGAAGAAAAAAATCCTCAGCTCTCACATCGTGGATTGAGTTTTAATTTAACAGTATGTGCATGTATAGGCTACACTTTTTGTACATCAGGAATAAAACATGACCAGGAATGCAGTTATAGGAAAAATAAGCAATAGTGATGCGGTATGATGGTGTTTTATTCCTCTTATGCCTCAAAAATTTGCCGAAGATTGCAATTGTTTGTTAACCAGGGAAAGGCATATTTTATATTTTTATCCGTTTGTAGATTGACAACGGACATGTTTAATGTTGTGGAACGTCTGTGAAACTAGCTAGGTCCGATTATCACTAAAGTTATAACAGCTATAAACAATCGTTCCTTCATCAGCTTTTCTTTTTTTCTCTTGAAATTAATAAGACATAAAAACGCAGACCCACAAAGCCCTCTTCTGACCAATCAGGATCGAGCATTAAACAGCACTGTTGTATCAATAGTCTTAAAGTATGGCAGCAAAAGTATTCTCACAATTGGCTGTTCAGTTTCTTGGGCACTTGTCTGTGGCTGCGGCTTTAATTCCAAACACAGTTGAACTAACCGAAGGTTGAGAGTTAATTCTGCTTACTTTTTAGTGTCTAAATGTCTGTTGGTACTGTCACTGCCAGCATATCAGATCAACATTCAACAAATCGGAGGCATAGTGGATGTCAGAATGAATGTAGTGGTGAGCTTAGCACTACCAGAAATCTGGGACACTAGATAGAATGCTTTCATGAACTGATTAAGCAATATCACATGAGAGGACGTGCTGTTGAACTGAATATCAGCATGGTCGTAGGCTGAGTGCCGAAGATAATCACAGCTGTGCTGATATTCAGTACAACAACACGACCTCAAGTGTGATATTGCTTTTATGCAACAAGAAATTAATATTAAGTGATATTTCAAACACAATATGGTCAAATGTTCTGTTTATTTTTGCTTTGCTAGCAAAAATAAATCCTGAAGAAACCACGCTCACTTTATAGCACGTCAGCTAGCTGGCTAACTAGCTCACATTGATTTATACTACATTCTTGTTAAAGGTGCCTCTGGTAAAATTGGCGTCCTTCTTCATCTGACGAGCTTTCATATCTTAGTTATATTCCTGAAAAGTATCGATTGCCGGGTTTTCCTAATGATGTCTAACGCTACTGTAGTAACGGTTTCAAACTAGGAAGTGGAATTTTATGTGGTGAACACAGACAAGAGGAGTGATACAATGAATGAAACATCCCAGTGCCATTATAGTAAATATCAGCACTCTTGGAACGCTGTTCAAGCGTCAGTCAATCAAATTAGAGCGAACTGTTGTATAATAAAGAATGCAGTTTAGGATGTAGTAGGAATAAAGGTTAACACTAGCATAAAGAAAATAGTCCAGCAACTAGAGTTCATAATGCGAACTTATAAAGCCTTATGGATATATGACATGAAGATGGACCTCTACCAGAGGAAGAGTAATGGAAAGAAAAAATGAGGAGCACAATAACACCTTCTCTGTGAAACACAGTGATATGGTTACGTACAGCTGCCAATGGAACTGACTCACATATCTTTAGTGATGACATGACTGCTGACAGCTGCAGGATGGATTCTGAGGGCTATGAAAGATTCATCCTGTTCTAACCAGATGTCTCAAAATTTACTGGATGGTGCTTCACCTTGCAATAATTTGAAATGCATTACCAACGCATTTGAAATGCATTACCAAGATTTACTTTTTTTTTCACTTTCAGAGGACTGAACTGAAAGCACAACGCTCCTGAAACAAACATAAACCATGTAATGCCTGTTTTAGAGGAATGACAAAGCAAAAGAGAAGATACCCAGTATCAGGTGGTGCCTGAGACACAAACTTCATATAATATGATTATATATTTTATCTAATGCTATCTTGATGTGTTCCATTACTTCGGTGTGTTTGGAATAAACCTGCGTGACAGTTACACGGAAATCTTGGGCATTATTCACATTTACCTTTTGTGAAGGGTGTCAATTCACAATGTCAAAAAGAAAAAAGCTCAATTGCTTATGGGCTACATAATACCAGTGCTTTTTCGCAAATTGTTGCATGTCTCTGTGTCAGCGTGGCAAAACATAGCTTTTACACTCTCAGACAGTAACGACAGTTGTTCAGCTCTATTCCGGATTTCTGTAATTCGACTGCAATACTGACATCACCCCGATATGGCACCATACATCATCATTCCAGCTGGAAAGAGCAACATGCTTGTGCACTGAGATCAGGCACTTCATCGTATCCCATCTAAATATTTGAGTAAAAGCTTCGTGAATTACTTTATCATTTCCCCATTGCGTAATTTTTTTTCTAAATGACTCTGGAAGCTATTTTCAGCTTTTCACACATGGCTCATTTTTAAAGAGTGTGTTTCACAATGGGGAATGTTGGTGTGATTGATCAAAAGATTAAATTAATGTTTAACACATGACTCATCAGTAACATGACTAGTGTTTGGTGGGGCTCTTGATGCAAAGGGTAGCATTGCTGCTTCACGGCTCCAGGGTTTGATCCTGAGCTTGGGTTACTGTCTGAAGGTTCATATGTTCTCCACATGTCTGTGTGGATTTCTTATGGGTTCTCTGGTTTCCTCTCACCTTCCACAATAAGTGGATTGGATATTGGACTGGCGTCCCATTCAGAGTGTATTCTCGCCTCACATCCAGTGTTCCTGAGACTGGTGTTCCTGGGAAGATGATTGAATGAATGAATGAATGAGTGGACTAATTATTCATTTCTGCCTTTACCTCATTGGCTTGCACCAATTTAGAGAAATAACCTTCATGCTGTGTCATAGCTTAATGTTTACTATGATTACATTTAGACTTTTCTGGCTAACACACTCATTAAATGAAAGTTCATCATTCCTTTTCACAGTGAGTAGTACATGTTTCTATGGCACCTTTTCAACACAGTGACTTGTTGTCTGCAAAGAAAGAATTTTATATGGTCTGTCAGGTAACACAATATGAGGAGCAGATGTGGAAAAAAAAAGAAGGCACCAAAGTAAAATGTGTTTATAGTTTGCTATTTTATGGTTTAGTACATGTTGTTAAAATTTAAATTATGGATCTCATTAACTTGGTGCTTCTGTATTATCAGCTGTTGTGTGATAATTTGGCTTCATTTGCTGGCCTCGTGTTTTTAATGACTCATTATCTTGCATGAGATCACTAATTATGGCAGTCAGCCATTACAAAATTTGATACCTGGCTCAAGTACAAAATGAGCGTACTTTTGAAATACTTATGCACTCTTATTGCATGGTGTTCTGTTTTGCAATGGAGGACTATTGGTTTGAATTACCGCCTGTAAAGCAGGCTCGAATCTTGTCTAGGTTTTGGTGAAGTGCCATAAGACTTGGCACCAGCCAGAGAGTAATTCCATGCTTCACTGGCACGCTGGTTTGTTCTGCATCCTGCCATTGATTGGAGCCTCAGTCAGCGTGCCCTGTAGCCGTGAAAGCTGCATCAATCTCAGTGAAAGCTGGCGTAGCGCATTGATTCTCTATGCTGGCACTGTGTTGACATTGCAATTAAAGTGGCCTGTCTGGAAACCAGGCAAATCTGTGTTGATCACAGTTGATGGCTTTGTTGAAACCACATTTTGCCTGCTGACAAAAAGAAAGCACTGAAGTAGTAGTAGTAGTAATAGTAGGGCTGAGCGGTAAAACGATAACTATAGTAATATAATTTTTCTTGACAGAAATATCACAAATGTTCGATAAATGTCGAAATAATTAATTTCCATGCTTAGATAGGGAATGTGAAGTTGAGGTCACAGCGTGTTGAATTTTTAAATAAAAATAACATCATTTTATTTACGTGCCATATTGAGAGGATCCTGCTGCCTTTCTGTTGCTGTACTTTGTTGTGATTTTGAAAAATATCGCCATAGTAGGTCAGTGCAGCTGCATCAAGAACTGCCGTAGTAAGTCACATCATTGTTCAGAGAGAAAATTAGTCAATGGTATACGTTTTTTCGACTTTCCTGCATGGAAAAACATGATCTGAACTCGCGCATCAGTAGTGCGTGAGACCGGTACGGCTCGTGACACGTCAGATATGTAACCTTTTTATTAATAATGCGACTGATCAAACCCAATGCCTATGACTCAGTAAAATAATGATATAGCTGAATATTTTTGAAAGTTTTGTATTTTGTTTGGTTTAATAATTGTGCCAAAAAGAGGAGTGCCACCTTACCTTTGCGAATATTGCTGCCTTCACATGCTATCAGAATTATGGTAAATGAGTTGCCAACTTGGACGTTGCACATGTGCTGCCTCAACTCGTAATTTCAAGTGGGCTCTTCGGGAATAATTTTGATACCAGAGTTGGTATGACTTTCAACATGGTGGAAAAGAGGACGGTTTCAGTTATGAATGGTATGTATTTGTTTATTTTGTGCATTATGGAATCAAAGTACAATGTCCCCAAGAAACGTGTGGAATGAAATCTTGCGTCCGCCATTTTTCATTTCGCTCCAAGTACAGAGCACTTGACGTACTGGCAATTCTGACTTCACAATTGGGAAGTAGGACCTTCTGACTAGCACCTGAAGCACCCAGCCACAGCAAAACTCTTCATGAGCTTATAGGGGTTTGTCTTCTTTAAACTCAAAGTGTATAAGAAAAGATTTTATCATTACATAATTGTTTTGAAAGTTCTACTACCTTAAATTTGTGAAATGTTCCACTGTTTGGCAAGTGTTTGTCATGTTCTGACCATAAAGAATAGTTTAAATCCACAATTCGCAGTCTGGTTTCTTCAACGTTCACTCAGGAGCAAAATCAGGCTTTAAACTTGGAAAGAAATAATGATTTGACATTTTGTGATAATTATTAATATTGATATCAACTGATATGAAAATCTTTATTATGATAACATTTTTGGCCATATCACCCAGCCCTAAGTAGTAGGTTTTTTATTAGGAATAATTTTTCAAACCAATACTAAAACTCACAGTCTGAAAATATTCACTGTAAACTGTATAGTTTTACAGATGTATTATTTACTAAATACAAATTGTATCACTTAAATTCTCACAAAATAAATTAGTCTAAGAATTGATTTTCCTGCTCAAGTCATCATGGATATGTTACAAAAGCACTAGCAAACTGTTCACTGTTGTCTGTTTATCCAAAATACTCCAAATTCCCCAGTTTTAATGACCCTGAAATGAAAAAAGCTGTTGTAATTGCAATTTGTCTGTGTTCCATTTTGGTGCTGCTTAGTCATGTGTGCTGCTAGCTATGAATATGCACATTTTTTTTATTCATTACCTTATAGTTCCATCTGAGGGCATAAACAAGAAGCAAGCCAAATTAATATAATTTATACAGTGGTACAAGAAAGCAAATTAATAAAAAAAGTTTCAGTTTTTAAGCCCATTGCATCTTTAATTGAAATATTTTTGTCTTGAATTTACATTTTGTTGCATCACTAACTAGCAGCTCATTCAGCTTCAATGTTATCCTTTGTGGAAAAAGTTTTGTTTGGGTCTGCGAAGTGGAATTCAGCCCACCATGGGTCTGCTGTGTTTTATTGTATGTGGGGATTTGTCAGAAAGTGAGGTCACGCGTCACTCTCCTGCTTTCAAAATGGAGATTTATGCAAGGTCATGACTACCTCACCATCCGAGGCAGACTCCTAATAGCCGATCATTATGCCTTTTCCTCAGGCAGCGGTGTGAACTCTTAATTGTTTTGTCTTATTCGCTCATTTCACTGTGTTGCACATTGTCACGGCTGAGTGAAACTCATTTCGCAGTTTAGATTAACAAGAGTGATGCGAGTTTCTGCAAGAAGCGTCAGAATAGCAGATGAGCTTGATTGTTTACAGTGAAACACAATTTCTCATTGTATCAGTTTTGTCAATTTTGTGATGGATGCCTAGTTTCTGCCGCGTCTTTTTTTTTTTTTGCTCTCTCGGGAATAGGCTTCCTGTTTGGTGTGCATATGTGTTTAACAGATGAAGAGACAAAAGTGGGGTATTCACACTGATTTCTCACTCTTCAGACACACTTGGCTCTTCAGAAGCTCTTGGCTTGTACGCAGTGTCGTGCACTCCAAAAAAGAAATTCTAAAAATGAGAATTACCAGTAGTTCCTATTATGGCCCTTTATGTTTGATTTGCAATTGTTTTGTACCGAGAAGGTTCATTGTCTGGAAAAGAAAACCCTTCCATTTTGGCTTAGGATGTAAATTTACTATGAATGGGATTTAAAATGTTACTTTATAACTATTTACACCACAGTGCTTTTTAAAATTCTTGATTGTGATTGGTCAGCATGTGTTGATTCATTTTCTATAACAGCAGCTCTGGCTACAAGTCACAGGTTTATATTAAAGCTCTCGTTCTATTGTTTCTATACTAACAATCTCAACAGGGACTTGTGTGTGGGTGTTTTTTTGTTTTGTTTTTAAAAAAAAAAATAAATATCTGTAAAATGTGTGGAGCCTTCGGTATCAGCAGTAACACTACAAACTGTGTGTGTGTGTGGGTTTCTTACTTTCTTATAATAGCATGCCATGTTGTGTTCTATTCCTTCCTTAACAGGAAATCATATTTGTAGCAAATGTGGCCAGGATTTCTTTATTTGTAGTCAGTAATGATGCTTTCAAACCAAGAAAATTTAGCATTTTTGGCACTTTCACAGACTATCATCCATTAGAGGTTGGTTGGTTAGACAAGAAAGAGCTTCAGCTAAAAAAAACAAAACAACCTCCATCGCTAGATTAAAAAAAAAAAGATGGACCATCGCCAGATTAAAAACACAGGTGTTTGACTTCCCTGCAATCCTGGTTGTGAGTTCAAACACCGGAGCCTTTAAATGAGTCCCTTATCTCTGAACTGCTCAGTTGCTTTGAATAAATGTGTCTGCCAAATGAGCAGATGTAAATGTAATAAGCCTGCATGGGCTATTATGGGTGCAGGTCATATCTTCTTTGTAGAATAAACACCTGCATTTCATCCTAGTATTAATGAAGCTGGTGTTGTATGCTTGTAGTTGTGCCACATTTGAAAAAGTGTCAATGTAAAAAAAAAAAAAAAAAAAAAAGTGAAAGCAGGTTAAATTAAACATGCAAATGCACTGGAGATCAGTTGTAAAATGTAGAAGCAGCATAAGTGACATGGCAGCCAGTCCGGTGTCTATTCAGTCGCATGGCTGAGCACAAACCTAGTGATCCTTTCCTGGCATGTTGAGCTTCTCAATAGTGTCATGTTTCTAGTAGGTGAAAAAGAAATGATGGCGTACATGGACTAGCTGTCCGGCTCCCAGATTGGCAGTGCTGTCACACAAGAGAAGAGAAACCTACTGTGTCAGGAACAAGATAGTACTGACTTTAATAGAAAAACGAAATAATCATTATTTTTATTTGAACCCTTGATAAATAGAACATTACAAAAAGCAAATATTTGCATACATTTATGAGTATCATTACAGCTAGTGTAGTCTTGTTCCTTTCCTTTGTCTCCTTTATCTCCTGTTATAATTGCCTTCATGGTGCTTACACACTGAAATCAGTTGTTCGAAGTCACCCATTAGACCAGGGTGTCTTGGCTCACTCGGTCTCTTCACGTTATCCTCAATGGCCTCCACAGGCCAGGCTCTCGGGACCGTGAAGGACCTCTTGCTCTTGTTTTGCCATCAGCCACGCACCTCCAGCCCGACCGACTCTCTCCCCGCAGTGCTATTATTACTCTGGCTAAAGCTGCTCCCATGAACACTGGCATTATTCTTTCTCCCATTTTCCCCCCATAGATGGAAAGAATGATGAGGTGGTGGGGGGAAAGGAGAAGTTTGTCTAGCTCCACTCTCCTGATGTTAACGTTGTATATAACAGCAGCAGAAACCTCTGCAGGACGTATGGGCATTTGTTTTCTAGCGGCCATTTTTTTTCACCGCTTTTTCCCCGAAAGCTGGAAGCAGTTGCTACACACAGATAAAGCTTTGCATACCGCTGGCAAATCACAAAACAGTTTAAGCAGAGACGAAAGCAGCAGAAAGTTGCAGTAGTCCAAAACTAGTGTTGGTTATCGTCATTCTGTTTAATCCTAATTTAAGTATATATTTTTTAAATGGCTTGTTAGTATGATTTTTTTTTATGAGGGTTGGTCAAATGAAAACCTTATTTTTTTGTATGGCTTATTACAAATAGGTATCTCCAATCTCAGTTTTGTTCAGTTCAAGTGTTTCATCACTTAAGCGTCTGGATTTCTCTGGAAAACATTGTATTTCGGTTCTAATTTGTCACAATTTTGTTATGACATTTTCATTTGACTCACTATTGTATAAATAAACAGTAGAATTGTATAGAGCAGGGGTATTCAATGAAAATTTGTAAGGGTCCAGTTACGTAAAATTTCTTGCACAAAGATGCGAGTAAGCAACTAACAAGGCATTCTGAAGAGCATAATCACCTTTTATTGCTAACTAAACTATTAGGCCTAGTTATTAGTTCATGGCTGTGTTTTGGCTGTGACCGTGTTTTATTTCGCAAAATCAAGAGCTACAGACTCTGAACAAATGAGATCCATTTTGAACTTGAACTGGAGAATAAGTTCATACTTCTGTCCAGTCAACTTTAAACATTCTGTTTTTATCATATTGCTACGTCATCACTTCCCTTATTCAGAGAGGGTAAATAAAATGACCACTCTAAGTGGCCGAGTGGCGCAACAGAAACGTGTCTGCCATATCGTCTGGAGATGATGGCACAGCCATCTGTCCAAGACAGCAAAATTTCTGTGGGAGGGGTACTGTCTGTCCTATCAATCACAGCAACACTAACCAATCATGGGCATCTGTGAGCTCGTGCAAGCATAAGAGGGCTTTTCTCCGAGTATGTTACACTGCCCTGTGATGCAGCATGAGCAGCAGTTTGAAAAGATGCGGTTGGCTGGCTTCACGTGACTTGGAGAAAGCACAAACCATCATCCGCTACTTGACGATAGAGAGTAAAATTGTCAGATCAGATCTCGGACACTAAACATGTTCTTGTACAAGCTCCTCTCATTTCCGTTTGCTTTCATCTCTGGCATGTCTTAACACAACAAACAGAAAGCTCCTTTAGAGGATGATGTTTGTAGAAACAGTAATTAAAGTCAGGGAGTTGTGGAGGAAGTAGAGCCCTTTAAACATTGTTTTCTGCACTTCAGCACAGGTCAGAGATCTGAGCTCCTCACTGTGAGGGCTCTGTGCTATTTGGTGAGAAACAACAGGACACACTGTGTGTTAATGTAATCGTGATGCGAAACAATTCGGCCTACAGAATGATGACAAATGCTGAGACGTGCTTCCTGGCTGAGTTGTTTGTTTATTTGAAATACCATGTGAATGAGAGAAATGCCTGGCTCAGACGTTTTGCCACACTACTCTAAATGTGTTAGAATGATGAAATGACTTAAACCTCGACTAATCTGAAATGATTACAGCATGCACTTAATTTGACTCTGACACCATTTTTTCTCCATAACATCACAAATGCAAGCTGCAAAGTCATCTTTGCTGACTTTGCTGTCATGGTCCTACCAAGGCATTAAGCCAATATCCCATAATTGTAAATGCCCCAATGATGATTTAAACATGCAATGCTTTCAAACATCATATGTTGGCACAAATGTGTCACCATGTGGCCAGCAAACTTTCCCTTTGCTTGCATTAAATTGCTGCGGAACAAGCCACGGTACATTTAGCACATCTGCAATCACTCATAATTATGAGCGCTCTTTATTATCTCTCAAACACGCCTTATTGAAATCTCCACTGTGCTCTGTGGAGCACAAGAATGCACGTTAATGTAATTTCCATTCTTTCCAGCTTTATGATCTGGCCGAGTCAGATTAGGCAACATGCACATGTATGTCAGTTGTTGTATACTTACTGTATTTAACAAGCTTAAGATGTATTTCATCCTTCAAATCTATGATAATTAACAATTATTTGCTGAAGGCGAAGTGAATATCGATGAATAATAACCGAGACGAAATCAAGGTTATTATTCACCGATATTCACTGAGCCTGAGGTGGATAGTTGTTTTAGTACAAATACACAGGTGATTATTTTTAAAAAATAATAAAAAAATAATTTATTTCAAATTTCAAAAGTGGCGTGCAAATGTAATAAAGGCGAGTGCAGGCTTGTGTCACTTATCTATGCCAACTCGCATAAAATCCTTTGTTTTGAAATAGATAAAAT
>JAOTRR010000031.1:15800485-15810534 GCA_028570945.1 Gogo arcuatus
ACTGCATCAGTTAGGGTTAAAAGAATTGTTGCCAGCTGAAACACATTAATCACTGTCATAATTATCCAATCAAAGACTTTTAAGTATTTGCTTATTTAAAAGTCATCCAAATGGTGACTTTTTTGTTGGGCCAGGCAGTGTATGATGTGCCCAAGCAATAACTTGGACAAAACGGGATGAAAGCAAACTTATCACATGCTGATCGTCTGTTATATTTAACCTGTTTAATCACTGTATTAGCCAAGAAACTGTCTCTGTCTCTTGTTTTCTATAGTAAAAGTATATGCCCTCTATAGAGGGAAATTTCACATTGTACTTTCCCTTCATTTGGAGCACTTATGCAAAACAAGCATAACTATTGGAAATGCAGTTTTGACATTTGAATGGCTTTTATTTTGCATGTGATTCATGTTCACTCATAAACATGGATTTATAGCGATGAAATAAGTAATATGCAACCATCTCTAATTGGTTTGTGGTTTTTATGGTCCTCTCTGGCTTTTTGCTTGCCTCATTTCAATGTGAGTGACATTTTTCATTTCAGCAAGCCTCTTTTCAAGAGCAGATGACAAGTCTCCCTCCCTCAGCCTCTATCTGTGAATAGAAGTGGCATGGGAACTGAGATCACAGCTGTTACAGTCATTCTCTGTCTGTCTGTCTGTCTGTCTGTCTCTCTCTGTCTGTCTGTCTCTCTCTCTCTCTTTTCAAACAAAAACAGTGTGTTTATTTTCTTTGCTTTTGACTACTGTGCCTGCTTTTTTAATCAGCTTCTCTTTCTTGCTCTGCTCTAGTTCACTTATGGTGGAATGTCAACATACTGACAACCTGAAAGCCATATTGTTTGCACTGCATGGCAAAGATTTACTGTTAAACAATATATTGCATTCTAGTTTATTTGTTGCTGTTCTAAAGAGAACATTAGAGTGCATAGGGCAAAAGGTTACAATGATCACCTGTGGCAGTTGAATAAAATTGAAAATTTTCCAAGGAACACAATGACCTGGTGCCCATTTTATGGCTTTGTACCAGCACCTACAATAATCATCATACAGTATTACAACATTTAGTAGTTTAGCTTAATAATGTCCGTCTACGGTCTATAACTCTGCACGGAGTCTTTCATTAAATGATTTAGGTTTCTATTTAGTTTCACACATTCTTGTGCTGTGCTCGTAAGCCCTTTACATTAATACGAGGCAAACAATATCAGTTTTAAGATGTCAGAGTATTAAATTCCCTGAGGATGGCTCTAGGAGTGAGGGCACTTCCCTTTTCAAACTGTTCTTTAAAGGTAGAGTTTTAGCTTCTGGTCAGACAGGGATATTTATTTGGTCCTGTGGAAGGAGACATAAAGGGAGAAAAGAAAGAAAGGAGGAGGTACTAGTAGTAGTCAGAGTGTCTGGTGGCCTTGCTGTGTAGGGCCTTCTGGATACCATGTTCAATGTCTACAGCATGGATTAGTAGAAGCAAACTTTCAGTGGCCCTGAGACATTTACTTTAACTCCATCTGGCCGTTCAGCAGAGGGACAAAAAAAAAAAAGTACAGCAACCTATCGTCCAGAACACAAGCAAGGCTAAAACAAGGAGGACAAGGTAAAGTGGTGCACTCAGAAAACCTTTTGGGCCTTTGTCCCATGGCATATTTTCTCTCAGAGAGTGAAACTAATGAGAAATAAGATGCAATCCTGCTCACAAATGGACTCTCCTTCTTTTTCCTCCTCCATGTCTCAGGTCACATTTGAATGACATCCATCCTGCCCATGCATTTCAGCTATTCTTTGCCTGCCTAGCACTGATATTATAATGACTGGTTTACTAAAAACATAATTTAGTCATGTCAGAGTGTATGAGCTGGGAAATTCCATCGAAAACAAGAGAGAGAAGATGAAATGATTTGAGAGCAGGATAGTGTGTCAGATGTTTGCTGCTTTGTTTATGTTATGTCTGCTCACTCCTGTGGTCTGTTGATTTGCCAGGCTTGTCCACATTGTTGGCTCTTAAAATGAAAATGACACCCTGTCTCCAACCTATCAGGCCTTATTTGCTCCCCTCCTCACTGCCACCAAAAGCATCCAGGCATGAGCTGCAAATACCTGAGCGGCTTTGGCTCGTTTCCCCATCCAGCTCAAGTAGTGCTCCACAGTTATAGCGAGCCCTTTAAAGTACAGGCCTGGCAGAATTCTTCTCAGACTGTTCGCTAGTAATTCAATACGAGCCCGTGAAGCCAAGATGAGCCACTGTGCATACTGAAGCATTGTCAAAGCGTAAGATGAATATCACAGAAAATTCTCTACATTGTACCTTTATGAACAGTATAATGCACATTATGGACCTGCTTCAGATTTCAGTTCAGAGTATGAGTTAATTCCAGCTCCAATGTTTGCACAAAATGCCAGATGTGGAGAGGGAATTAAAACAAAATCAATTTGAGGTTTTATATCAAGAGTGGCTGTTACATAAACTCACAGTGAAATATATATTCAGTGCAGAAATATTACGCTTTCGGACTTGTTTACTCCGTAGTGCTCTTACTCGTGTTTTACTTTTTTTTTGCCTGTTTTTTTGTTTTGTTTTGAAATGGTGGTTCAGAGCTTTTCCTGGGGGACTACTATTTGATGTGGAAAGATGGTTTCAGGGGTTTATGAACTAATATTTAAGCTTCCCTGCTGAAAGAGCTTCAAAATGCCTCTTCTGTGTCACCTACAGACAGTCAGTCATATTACCATAAACCTCCGTTTTATCTAAGAAATACTGGTCTGGTGTTTGCATACCTATTTATTTTTTCTTTAAAATAAATTGTGGGCAAAAAGTTCAACTGGAGTGGTATGCAAGCTTTTTCAGGAGCTTAATGGCTTTAAATGTTTTTTTTGCTTAATGCCCAGGTAACGAAGGTGCCACGTATTTGCATGGCCAAAAATATCTTGTGTCAGAGCACTTATGGAGCCCAAGGTCAATCTTGAAGGATCATTTTAGACAGCACTCATGCATGCACGTGTATTATGCTGAATCAGGAGCATGTTTGTAATACCTGGAACCCTAATGTAATGAAAGAAATATTTGTTGTTGTTGTTTTTAAAAGAATCATTTCATGCTACACCCAGTTGTATAAGCAAATATTTTTGCAGACATTATACATGTCAGAAATCCAAACATTTCCTCCAAAAGTTCTCTTGCTGCTTGATGGTGAGCCACTGTATTTTGCTCCCTTTTTAAAACTGAGGTGCATTTACACCTCATATACTAGTATGTACAGACAAATCACTTTACAGTATGTCTAGTATCATAAACAAGTATCATTTCTAGTATCAAAAGAGCATGTCTTACTTTATAATCAAACGTTTCTAGGAATCTGGTGCAGATGTCATAAGGCTTTAAAAAGGATATTTATACATTGCCACATATCAAGTAGTAGTAAAGGAGATAGTGATAGGGATATTTAAGAACAGTGCAAAAAACAGTGCTACTTTATTACTTCTAAATCCCAAATCATCAACTGGTGCGAGACGCTCCATTCAACATGTTCTGTCTCATAAATCAAAGAACAGAAGGGAGTTCTTGTAATGTGCCATTTCTCATTTTCACCCCACCTTATGAATCAATGAGGTATGTTAAATATGGGTAGGGGTTTCCCTTGTCTGCATATATGTGACTTGTCATAAAATATACTATCTAAAAAACTGTGAACAGTGGAGTCTTTGTCTTTGTGGCATATCTTCTTTCATAGAAAAAATGTGATTTTATAAGCTGTTTGTTTTTGCTGCATGTAGTGATGTGGTAATGGGTAAGCACCCCAAATTAACCACTAAACTTACACAGCTGAATACTCACACAGCTGAATACTTTCAATGTTATAATTTTACTTTGCCCAGATCCACCATACAAGATGTAAATGTGCCATTGTTGGCTGTATTAGTTACCATGGACCATGCATTTATTCTCACCTAAGATGTTAGAACTCCAAAAGTTGAAAGTTAGCTGTACAAAAACTCAACCTAACAGTGTAAGCTCCAATTTATTGGTATGCTCACATGTCACGCCAGACTGATTTCCTATATTTGCCCAATAGCAAGCAAGATCTACCTGTGTTGTCTTGAGCTGTGGTCATTGATTAAATCCCCTTCTGCAAATATTGATGAGTCTTCCACCACTGCACAATGTCTACCCCGCCCTCAATTTAGGCAGCCAATGACAGCAGTAGTCAGTATCATACAAAATCAATGTCCACCAACTGGCCTGTTCTTCACAGTGAAGAAATCAACAGGAAGAACATGCCATACAAAACCTAATTTCAAAGTTTCCTTTAAAGCCACATTTTACTTATCTTAGAATTTCCATCTCTAAATATACCTGCATCAATGCTCATTGTTCTCTTAGGTAATTTTCTGCGAATTAGCTTTCCCATTTATTGGAGTTAGGAATGTAAATTACTATAATCGTTCCAACACTGGCATTTCAGGTAAAGAAAGAAATGACTGGCTAAAATTTCTGTCCACATATATGAGTAATGTAATTTATTTAAAAAGCTGTAGTTGGATCCCAAGACAGAACTTGTGGGCTTGCTCATGACTGGTCTTTTAACATTCTTTTTTTGTTTCCTTGCAACCCAAACTTTTTCTTTCTTTTTCACTTATTTTCACCAAAATGGTACTTACTCTATATAAGATTGTGATTTACAAATGGTTTATGGTCCTGTCATTTGCATAAAATGATTTCAGATTTCCGACAAATTTTTGACAGTGGACTTTCATTGTATTATGTTTTCTTATTTGTAATACATTCTTTCCATCTTTGGAAATGTATGTGAATGGTAAAGTATGGCACCATTCCTAATAGGAATAACACCAATCTTAATTCTAGAGAATTAAAGTATACATTGGTTCCAAAGAACAGGTCATGACCAACAATCCTAGCACTTCTAAGGAGACTGACATTGTTTAAGTACTGCTGAAACTACCCCTTGTGTATGAGTTACATTCACAAGGTAAAACCTGGTGTAAGTGTCCATGGACAGTCAACTATTGGCTTCAAAGGTAGTGAACAATGGAATACTCTTGAGAAATGCCCATATGCCATTGCAATTCTGTTTACAATCAAGGGGTTAAACTTTATTTAGACAGAGGCCTGCACAAACAAAGCTCATCTGAGACATCTCTACTCACATTATCAAGGGCCTGACCTTATAGGGCAGTGGCTCGACCGTCATCTACTGCTGACGGTGTAAATCTTGTAAAAATTTTGTAAGATTAGTGGAATGGAGAATTAACAATACCCTAGTTGACAAAAACAGCAGGTAGACTTTAAATTTAAAAAAAAATGGATTGGGCCTGAGCTGTTCACTCCATATCTGGGATTATTCAATATGTTTCTTCACCGAAATTACTGCCAGACATGATTGCTAGACATTGTTTTAAAGGAAAATCTGAGCAGTGCTGAGTGCAGAGGTTTAAAAGGAGGACTTGACAACTCAATAAACACCACAAAGTCCCAATGAGGGACCAAAGGCATTTTGGGGGATGCAATCTTCAAGTACCCTTGAGAAATGTGGCCAGCAGTGGATAGCTGCTGAGGGAACTTTCTGAAGACTGACTGTCATGTGTGAATAACACCATTGCACAGGGCCTAAGAGTATTAAAGAGAAGACAATAAAGAGTAAGAGTATGTATGTATCTTAAGATAGGGATTTGGTGAATCACATTGATATCATCTAATACTGGGGGCACAACATGCTTTGAGATAACTGTAACTGTAGATAACTGTAGGTTAAAGCTACTAGCATTTTGTGTCAGCTGAGGAGGTTTATATGATGGAAGATGTTGATTCCAAGAGCTCTCAAAACTGCCATTACAGCTAGCGCAAGGCCTTTTCTCCTAACATACAGGCATATTTATTTGTTTCTTTCCCCAGCATATTACTTTATAAACAGGCATCGCGGTGGTGGAGTGGTTAGCACTGTCACCTCACAGCAAGAAGGCTCTTGGTTTGAACTTTGCGGCAGAGTGGGGCCTTTATGTGTGGAGTTTGCATGTTCTCCCCGTGCCTGTGTGGGTTTCCTCTGGGTGCTCTGGTTTCCTCCCACAGTCCAAAGACATGTGGATTAGGTCAGCTGGCTACTCTAAATTGCCCATAGGTGTAAACGTGAATGCAAATGGTTGTTCATCTCTTTGTTAGCCCTGCAATAGATTGGTGACCTGCCCAGGATGTACCCTGCCTCTTGACCGAAGTCAGCAGGTTATTGGCTCAAGCTTCCCCCACGACCCTGATGGAGAAGCGGTATAAGTAGTAGATGGATGTATGGATTTCTTTTTAACAAATGAGACCAATTCTGTCACTTAATACAACCATGGATTAGCCACCATCTGATAGGAAATTGGTTGACAGACAGCGAACTTACTAATTAATCTTTGTCTGTTAGGACCATAGCTAGTCTCTGAAAAAAGGGCACTAAACTATAGCTTTCCTTGTCACTGGTGTGGTACCCTCAAGGGTACATCATTTGTACCTTCAGTGTGCATGCAGTGGACCTTTAAAGTATTACTCTAAAAGCTAATTAAAGGCATGTGGTCTTTAAGGTCCAATTATGTACCCTAAATCGTTTTTAAGATATTCTACATGCACATTACAATGTTGTAAATACATATTACAGATACAAAAGATGTCCCCTTGAGAGTACCACCCCAAAGACAAGGAAAGGTATAGCTTAGAACCCTTTTTCTGGGGGTGTACTACAAACACATCCATCAGATGGTATTGGTCCCTACCCAAACTCTCAGGGGAGGACCAAGTCCAAAGTATATATTTACTGGACACATGAAACTTTGTATTGACCCTCATCCAAGTCTGTGTCAGAGCCTAAGAAAATGAAAGACACTGAGGTATATGGATCGTACCAGGAATACTGGCAGTGTCAATGCCAAGAGTCTGGAGTTCTCACATCAGTAGCTCTTGCATAACTGATGTTGTAGTGGCATCATTCTCCCAGCAGGTTCACAACCATCTGAGCCATCTAAATCATTATCCAGGTCCATTATCCAAATTGAGATTGCATTAGGTTCATACTCATGATCCTCTGTGGACAACACTTGGGTCTGTCCAGTCAGTAAAACCACATGAGCTTCTGGCTATTGCAAAGTAGTCCTTATTCATTTAGTGCCTTTGGATGTGTACTTTCTAGTTGCACAGAAGGGGTATTTACATTCTGGAACCTTGTTATCTTCCCAGCATCATGGCCAAGTGTGATTTACATGTCTGTGCTCCAAGCATGATGCAATAAAATATTTTTCCATAGTGTGTATGGTAGAACGGAGGGTTGGCTATCAGCTAATCTAGTCCTAAACATGTCACAATAATATGATATGGCAACTCAAAACAGCATGTTATGCTGTGGTTATGTGCTTCTCTGACTGAAGAATCAAACCTTTGTTCTGTCAAAGCAGGGTGGTGGTGATATATGCAATGCTCTTGGATCATATCCACTGAAAGCTAGCCTAATGCTAGCTCATAGAATTTTGGGGAATATGTGATTTCAGCAATTCCAAATTGTGTCAAGGCCAATATACTCCCGCATAGAACACTCCAAAACCCAATGACAATGACTATTTGAGGCATTAACAGCAACTGCTAAAAATACAGTATTACACTAACAGTTAAATATGACTATAAACCTAGACATGCCTTTTCCTGAAGTCTAGCCACACAAAGGTGAAACTATCTGCAATATCTGCAAATTAGACAGCGGAATGCCACACGTTACTTTGCAATTATACTCTGGCTTTATGTCATGGTGATCTGAAAGTAGTCGATTTTCTGCCAGAACGTGAGTGAATTGGGGAAAAATGTGCTCTATAGGCCAATAACTGTCTAGCCCAGACAGATCTGTAATTCCCACTGTGTTCCACATTTAAACAGTTGAACAGTTAAACAGGCCCAGTAGACACCAGGACAGCAGCAAGGGGAATAAGAACAAAACAATTTTCTTAATGTAACACTAAAAATGGTTTTATTGCAGTCCCTTAAAAGAATACAAGAATTTATGATCCTCATATGGAAAAAGAATCATTCAACACAGCATTATAGATCTTTTTATGAAGCCATGACACTAAGTGGAATGAGAAAAAAACCTGCAATTTAGCAGGTGAGTTAATGGTTGTGTAATATTTGGTCTGAAGAAGATCATGTACTTTTGATGCCTTTAGTTTTGAATGAACAGTAAGCTGAGCTGACCTGAAGATGATGGAACAACTACACTCTCATGCCACTGAGGTGTTTATTTACTATCCTGTTAAATACTTATGCTTCTTTGCCTTAAAAAAGTCTTGAGTTGCTTTCAGAGTATGCTTCAGGTGATTGTCCAGTTACAAAGTAAACCCTCTGTATTTAGTCTGGTGAAGTCGTCTCTTGATTGTTGACTTTGACACAGAAATGCTTACCTCCTGGAGGGTGTTTTTGATCCGGCCGACTGTTGTGAAGGGGTTTTTCTTCACCAGGGAAAGAATTCTTCTGTCATCTACCACAGTTGTTTTCTTCCAGGCCTTTTGGTGTTGCTGAGCTCACCAGTGTGTTCTTTCTTTTTTAAGAATGTACCAAATGGTGATTTGGCCACACCTCATGTTTTTACTATCTCTCTGATGGGTTTGTTTAGTTTTTTCACCCTAATTTTGGCTTGATTCACTGGGAGTGATGGCTCTTTGGACTTCATATTGAGAGTTAACAGCAACAGAGTCCACAGGCAAATGTTACAATAAAAATCAAGTCTAGACCTTTTATGTGCTTACTTGTAAGTGAAATAATGAAGGAATAACACACATCTGGCTAAAAAATTCAAATATTTATGATCCTGTGGGTATGTAGGCTATACCTCTGATAGGAATAGGAAATCAATAATTTGTTTAAATACCCAGAAGCACCCAAAGAAGCACCAATTCTTTGATTATCCCCCCTTTTTTAAAATATGGTCTGTATTTTATTGTTCTGCATTTTAAACTCAGTCAGTACATTGTTTCAGTTTTGATTTTGGCAGAAAATGGCACTTCCTCAAGTAAAGAGTCCCCATCCTGAAAAAATGAAAGCCTTTTTTTAAAATTTTTAAAAAAAATTTTTAAACCACAGGCTACAAAGCAGTTTATCTTGGGTTATTTCTACAAAGACAGCATAATCTTTCCAGATGCGGACTCTCGTAGTCAGTGAAAATGACTGACATGATGGATTCAAACTATGGACTAAAATCCCAGAAAACCATTCCAAGGTTTATCAAAGGGTCTTTTAATAGTTAGGGCTTCTTTGCTTCCTAAAAAAATGTTCTATTTGAAACCCTTTCCAAGACACCCATGTTGAGAAAAAGTCAGTTGTAGGATTGGACATAGAACTTTTAATGATTCAGAGAAAAAAAAAGAAAAACACCATAAATAAAAGGTTAAGTTCAAAACAACCCTATTCTGAATTTAAACTTTTTCTAAAAGTGTATATAAGTATAAATAATGTTATATCCAGTTTGGTGTTCCACATGCTGGGTTTTAGACAGTCATATTCTTACTATAGGTTTTATGAGTTTTTATTTTTAAAAAAATAAAATAAATATATATCTATAAATACATGAAATATACACAACATTCTGTTTGTTGAGAAAATTACATTATTGTGACCTATTATTCATAGTATAGTGTGTGTTCCCTTCCCTTTTAAACATTTTTGTCAAGAAATAGACATTTCCTTGTTATTGGCTCTTAAATTGACCTGTTCGCTGAGAAAATTCATAAAACACAGTGTTTGGATACATAGAACAGCACTCGGCGTCATCTAATCACTGTTCACCACTCGGCATGCACCAAGAATTCAAATATCTGCTCAAGCATCCTAACATTTAGTCTAATTGCATTTGAAAAAGCTAGACGTATTAGTTTTTCAATGAAGCCAGCAGACTCCAAACACTTCCTGCGTGTAGGCTTATATAGAAAACAGGAAATCTTTGTATGCCTGGGTATTTAGGCTGCCCCTACACACACACCTACACACACACACACACACACACACACACACACACACACACACACACA
>JAOTRR010000031.1:15862768-15875146 GCA_028570945.1 Gogo arcuatus
AATCTATCATCCTCTTTCTCAGATCTGCACTGAGCTCCTTGGACTTTCCCATTGTTCTGTGTGTTGGTCAATCCAATGAGTGCTGTCCAACAAACCCTTTTTATGTTAGCAAAGAGAAACTACCAGCTGTAGTCAATCATAATCACTAACAGGAAGTTAAGAAGTCTTGGCCTTGCCAAGTGGAAAGACATTTTGGAACTTTCAGCACCACTGGAGTAATAATCTATGTGGTTGTATGTACATTTTTGACCCTTTGTGTATACGTTTAACCCTGTATTAAATTAAAACTTGTGCACCAAATTCTTGTTTTTTTTTCCCCAAGTAAAGATGTATGTTGTACAATCATTCTTCCACAGAAAAAGAACAGTTAACAGTTCTGTAAAATTAAACAACTAAGGTCAACAAATACAAGCCACCAGACTTGTTAGTTAGTCATACTGGTGGGACGGTAACTGGGTCATGCACCACGGGTTGTTAATGTTAACAAATGTTTTTTTTCCTTTTATTTTTTACTAACTGACTTTATCATGCCTGGCTCCCATTGTTCTCATGATAGGCCTCCAGATCCAATCTGACCAGGACAAAGTGCTTACTGAAGATGAATGAATGAATGAATGAATAACTCTGTCATCACACAGATTTACACTTTTTTAAAATTTCTTTTATGCTGCACACCTGAATGAAAAGCCTCACAAGGCCTTGTCAGTTGTTTAATTCATAAAGCTCTTCCCAGTCTGCCTAACCCAGATGATGACAGGCTCTGGTTCACACTGAAGACAGATGATGGCCACTTTACAGCCTTTAAAAATCATAAAGCAAATACCGAGGCTTAGGGCTACGAGGTGTTGATCTGTCGTGTGTTGTATATCCTGCTGTAAAACTAATGGTTCTAATTTTTGTAAGTATCTAAAGGGCCTCACAGAAAAGTGTCACACTCATCTGACCTTAATGTGCATGAGCAATAAAAGACACATTTCCAGCACTGACGCAAACTGAGACATGCTGCTTTTTAGTGCTCAAACACTCGTAATACGCTGGGGCTCAATTTTTCCACATCTTTCCACCTCTATTTTGTTTTAAGGGCATATAAATGTATGTAGGAATAAGACATTCTTGTCAGACTGAAATTCTTGTGCTTTCAGCACAGGGCATATGTGATATATTTATTTACCTTCATGTTAATAATGATATTGCATTCAAATTTGAGGGTTTGCCCTTTGACCATAACAGAGGGAATTTTTGTGGCTGGTCAGTAAGGTTTTTATGAGAAGGCATGACAGAAATATGTATGGTTGATAAACGACTAATTGTATTCGTACATTTGTCCCAGGATTAGGTTTGTTAGAGACCCCCAGTGTATCATGAGCAGGAGCAGAGAATGGCTGATAGATGGCCACTTTTTAAAACATCTGACCACTGTAGAGCTTAAAAGCACAGCTATAAAATAGAACAGTAACAGATACAGATTGATTTAGCTCCCGTTTGCACTATACAGTACTTATATACACAAGCGCTAGAAGAATGCATATGAGAGCTTTTGCTTCTCACTCTGCTTATGTGCCTGTCAAAGGTTTGAGGTCCATTGCGATGCTCCAGAGCTCTTAAACAAATTAGAGGTGCATTTTGAAATTTTTCAGCTTGGTCCTGTAAGGAGACCTTGTACCACAGCCACAGCTAACACTATGAGCTCCAAAGTTCAAGAGAGGCCATCCAGGAGGCAAAAGGGTTCCTTTAACTAGTCCTGAACATAACAGCCCCATCAAGAACCCTTTAAGAATCATTTTCTAAGTGAGTCAGAGTCCAAGAGTCATTAGTTTCTTATGACGAGAATATGTTACAGTGGTAAAGAAAGAAAGTAAAATGGTTCCATCTAAACTAAACAGAAAATTCCCCCATGTTAAATGAGCGCCTCCACAGTTCACATGAGCTACGAGCAGAGTGGGCTCAAATGCTCCTATGAACTTAGCAGAGGTTATGCAAACAATTAAACCCTGGTGATTTTGCTGTATAAACAAACTTCAATTTAGAATATTTTTTTTCTGTATTAACTGTCCTTTCTTCCTGGATTTTTTTTAATTAATTGAAATGCCAGAGATAGAGCTACTGGCTTCTTTTGTTGCCTTCTAGTCTTGCTGCTAACAGCCAGAGAAAACAGACAAATCAGATACTCCCTGGCAAAAACATTATGCAGCTGACAAGGTTATATGAAAATATTGGCTTGTCTTTTAGGGTCGATGCATTGCTGGAAAATGAACAAAAGCAAAAGCAAACCAATCAAATCAATGAAAAGTATCAGAAAAATGTGCAATGGAAATTGCTATGTTGATGACATGTCAAAATAGAGCAAATGGGTGACAATGATTAGTGAAAACACTCACAGATTAACCACAACTTTTCACCCCTGAATTGGCCAGATGAATTCCTTTTGCATTAAAGGATAAAATCAACAAATAAAAATTCAGTGGTACAATGTTACGGGTACACTTTGTTCCAGACCACTGATACAGCTAAGGAAAACAAAGGCTTTTGAATGCAAAATATAAAGAATGCAGTAAAAAAAAGAAAAGAAAAGAAAAAAGAGAATTTAAATTAAACCCAAGAGGAATTTATTTAAACATGCGACCTATGAATATTTATTAGACTCCGACAGATGACTTCAGCTAGCCCTTGCTATGGACCTTATGTCCTGTTACACCAGTCCTCTTTGTGTTATTGTGAAGTGTGTTATATTGTGGACACAATATCTACTATCTCATAGCAACACTGTATTTATTTAGTGACTTAATGGTTGACATCATTGTGCCTGGACTGTCATAACTTCAGGGACTCTGGTTCTGATTTTATACATCCAACAGAAATACAAATACAAATACACCCATTCATTCTTTAATAATGGATCTAAAAACATAAGGGTAAAAAATCTCAAAGTTGACCCCATTTCTAAAGAAAAAAAAAGAAAAAAAAGAACCACAAAAAAAGGAGAAAAAAAATCCTTCATTAATTCACTATAGTTCTACTTTTCTAAAAAAATAAATAAATCTAAATTGCTGGTAAGCATGTATGTTAAAGCAGTAAATAAGTACGAGACTGACAAATTTATTTGTTAATGTGTTTGGGTGGCCAATTTTCACACTGCTTACCAGATGGGACTATAGATGGCGACTTTTTTTTTTAAAGATAAATATTTACCTTTGCGGCATAACACATGCGAGAAGCTTTAAGTATGCATTTATCATAAATATATATTTTTAATTCTGCACTGGTGCTTATGGTTCATATTACGCTTTCTTGATGATAATTATCATTTGTTTTGCTGTAATTTGTTTTGCCTTTTGACCTGCCTTACAAAAATCAATTACAGCAAAAAGCAAACATGATAGGTGACATTAGTGTTTGTATGTGCACATGCTGGGCTGCTCTGTGCTCATGATTTAAGTATATACGACTGGAACCTACACCAATTATAGGGCAAGGACCTTTATAAATATACATTACATCCAAATTAGATGATTTCTACTCAAACATTACAATGACTACAGGCATATTTGGGTTCATTTTTCAACATACAGCATGCATTAGAAGGAAACTGTTTTAAATACTAGAATTTGAATGATTTCAGGTCAGTGGTTGAGTTTGGATTATTTAAAATATTTTTTAATGTATTTATTTTAGTGCAGAAGTGAGCAGATTTGCCTCCCTGTTACTACACACAGAAAGCTAATAGGAGAAGGTTTGTTTTTGGTTTGCTTTATCGGGGCTCCCTGCTCTAGGCCACATCATTATGTGCTGGATAAATCTGGCATCCCAGAGATCTATACCATTAACTATGAAAACCATGCTCTGGAATTTATATTTGAAACATGTATGCAGTATCTAAGAGGAGAATTGCTGTTGTTTTGTCAATCCAAGAGGAGAGACAGACCGTGCCTTGCTTGGAAGCCTTATCAGATTCTCCATTTGCAGCTCTCATATCAGGGGTCAAAAGCAGAGAGAGGCATTAGTGAGTTAGTACTAGCCACCCCAACTTATCATCCAGCTGTAAAATACTGAGTAGATGCCATGCATAGCATCACGACACACAATGTTCCACTTAAACTACATGTAATTGATATCCTGCTTAAGCCAAAGACAAGCATGATGATCAGAAATAACCAGAGCCTACAGACTACAGACTTAAACATATAACTTTCTAATGAATTCAAGTTTTGTGACATTTGTAGGCCCCTGCATTTGGACTAGAGTTGGATGTACTCTCTGTCATTTTAGGATAAATACTGTACATACACAATGTACAGAGTAAACTCCAGATTTATTGACACCTTTCAAGACAACCAGCAAAATGTTGGCATAAATTAACTTTTAGACAACAATGGAAACTTTTCACTCAGGCAGTTATCGAATCTAATTACCTTCCCTCTAACAAAAATCAATCTCATGAATGATTCTCCTTCTCCTAATAGCACTTTTTTCTCAAAACCATATGTGGTAATGTTATTAGAACCCTTATGAATGTTCACAGAAGTTATACGCTGTGTAAAATGTAAATAAAGACAGAATCTGATGATTTGCAAATCATGGAAACCTGATATTTCACCTAATTATTATTTTTTTAAACATTAAACAACTTTTCAAGTCTTTTATTGCCCCATCCCAACTTTTTTGAAATGTGTCTCTGGCATCAAATTCAAATGAGCGTATATTTTTTCCAACATTGTTTCACCATTTGATATTTTTTTGTCTTTGTACTATTTTCAATGCAATATAAAAATAGGGTTTCCATAATTTGCAAATCGCCACATTCTGTTTTTATTTATATTTTACACAGAATCCCAACACTTTTGGAAACGGTGTTGTAATAACAAAATTTAAAAAAGGTTCTGTGTTGAAATTTGTTAGGAATTGAATGCGTGAGCATGTGCAAAGCAAAGGTAATGGCGAGGGAGGTAAAGAAGAACCCAAAGATCAGTTTCAGAATTTCTAAGAATTTCAGTTGAGATGCCTCCTGCATAACAACAAGCTGTTTGGAAGGATTGAAAGAAAAAAGCCCTTCCTTGGAGAAGACTAGAATCATGTTGGAGTCAAGTTGTGAGACCAAAATTAAATATTATGCTCATGTACACCATTGGTATTAAAGTCACCTGATACTTGTTTTTGTGTCTGGTGGTCAAGGAGTTCATAGGAAGTTTAATGGCTTCATGAATTCTCCCAAGCACCCAGATATTTTGGAACAAAACCTGGTGTCAGGAGGTCAAGACTTGGTCATAGTTGAAACTTTCAACAAGATAATAACCCAAACGTGCATCCAAATCAATACAGAAATTCAAAATCTATGCTCTACAATGGCTATCACAGTCTCCACATTACAGTTTTCAAGCCCTGTTGACATGCACTGTGCAACTCCATGCTCTTATTCTCTCTAGGGGTGGCTTCACTAAATATTCTTTGTGGTGATGCTGACAAAAATATTGTACAAAATGAAACTGCAAGGCATCTTGATATTTTTAGGTTAAAAATTATCACTCCCTGCAAGTGTGAGTCATTTTACATATTCATTTTCATGAAGGATGATTCTGATCACTAATATGTGTAAAGCTTCCAGTTTCCTGTGTTAAGTGACTGTTAAGTGACACAACTTGCTTTTCAATTTTCAGCGAAGTCTTCAAGCAGAATGACTTAATAAAATGTTATTTTATTTAGGCATATTGCCAAACTATATTTGTCAGCAGTACTGGACAGTACAGAGTAGCAGTGGGCGATGTTGCCGTCTCACAGCTCCTGAGTTACTTAATTTTATATATTCTCCCTGTGTTTATGTGGATTTCCTCCAAAATCCTCCCACCTCCCAAAACATGTCAAAAGGCATGTGGATTGGCTACTTTAAATTGCCTCTAAGTGTAATTGTGAGTGTGTGCGTGTGTGAGATAGTTTGGCATCGAATCCAGGATATTTTCCCTCCTCACGCCCAGTGTCCGTGGAATAGGCTCCTGATCCTGCATGACCCTGAGCAGGATGAAGCAGCTGCTGAGAATGAATAAATAAATGAATAAATACAGTACTATATTTGGCCTACACCATGGAAAGAAGATGAATATTACAAAGCCAAGCAGAAAATCTTAGTACTTAAGACTATCTCATTTTCTGGGCAACAAGTCAAATGATCTTCCTTTTCTTCCTTTCCCTTTCTGAGTCTGATTTACTGTAAGTTCAGGACGAGTGTATCAGTCAAGAGGATTTTTTTTTTATTGCATGAGTACTATCTGTAGTCTAGAAATATGTAAATGATCTAATATTGTACTGCACTCACTAACTGCTTGTGTGTATTCTCAATGGCCAAAATTCTGTGCTTGGTATCTTTTAAGTGTAATCATGTTGATAGATTTTTCAAGGTTGCAATCCATTTCAGCACAATATCATGCATGATGTTCTCTTATGTAAAATGACAAGGAGTATTATAGACACGGCAAATCCCTCTTGAGAAATGGAAGCATATTTTAAGCATTTACAAATCAGTATACAAACAGGATAGCCAAGGCGAAATTACTTCAAGTAAAAATATAGCTGGAAAGTCTAAGCACATCATCTAATCCCTGACATAAACTGATTCCTTCCAGGATAACCATGACAACAAAAGTCTCAGTCAGTTTTTTTTTATGCCCTAACTTGTGTCAAACCGTGTATCATACAGAATTGTGTCAAGTGCTGAATATTAAATTGCAGCATTTGTAATGATCTGGCTGGTTAATACATTCAGTCTCAGGCAGTTATGGTTGTATATCACACTACAGGATCTGAGTGCTCAGAGAGGATTATGGTTGTAATCAGGGGGTTGCAGAATACTCTTTAGCCACAAAGAGATTGAAGGAAAGCTGGCTTTATGATGCTATTAAAATAGCACAGACTGTGTGTGTCTAAATAGGAACAGTCCTTCTGGTCTTGTTTCAGAATTCAGTTTGTCTTCTCTCCTATATGCAGAGTGCAAAATTTATTATTTGTATTTCACAAGATAAAATTTATTATTCATTTTATTGCAGATGTCCTGAATATGCATATCCTGCCTTGGAACATCTCAACTCCCAATCAATATCCAAGTGAATGGGATAAACTGAGGCGATTATATTTATTTGCTAATGTATGATGTTAAAATCCGACATATAAATATTAATAGTAAAGATGCTCTTGTCAGTTCATGGCTTATAGTGGTGAGGTCAGATAAGTTATGGCGGGGTCTGATAAGCTATGCTGCCAGATCCTTTATAAACACTCGTACAAAGGGAAGCTTCTCCCACAGCCTGGTGAGATAAGCACCATGTAGAACCAGCCAATAACAGTCGTGATCTGACAGATTACAAATGTTGAGACATGATAAATCTGATACAGTAAATCAACTCAAAAAAACAGACCTGCACATAAAAAGAGAATTATGGCAGTATAGGCCAAGGCACATTTCAGACTAACACACAGTTTCAGATACTGGAAAAGCTCTCAAAAATGAGTTGTATATATATTTTGACACATTGCAACCTCCCATAACCACCAAACTTGGTTATGAAAGAAATAGTTGTTAACATGTGGTTTTACCCAAGGCATGAGCATCTATATTAGATGTTGTGTCTCTTTTAAATGTTCTAGCAGACCATCTTATGAAAGTCAATGGGGTACAATAATCAGCATATAATCAGACCCATACCATCTGTTTTCAAACTTATATTTCGCTTTGATCGAGTTTGCCAGACACGCTATGTGGTAGAAGAAAGAAAGAAAGAAAGAAAGAAAGAAAGAAAGAAAAATAAAATACAAGCAAATAAGTTTTTAAAAAAAACCTGCAGGCATTTTTGTGTTGCAAGAAACTATTATTTAGTTAGAAATAAATAAATGATACGTGCTTTTACGGTATAAAAACAGATGGAGTTATACAGACAGTTTATTATATCTTGGATTTTTAAATTAGAATTTGACGTATTTTTACTGTACCATGTCATGTCTGGGCTTTTTGAAACTATACACATGGAGCAACATACTAATTAAGTCTCAAGCAAAAATACAAGACTAAGCATCTACAGGCAGGTGCTCATTTGCCTTTTTTTTTGTAAACTTGACCTGAACTTTGCCATCACTGAAAGAGAGAGTGGTTTGCTTTGACAGAGGCCAGACATCATCTTGTTAGTTTTGCCTGAGGAGGCAGCCCTGGGGCAAAGTTTTGGGTGGTTTTGGCTTGTGTCACTCTCTCAGCTTTCTGGTGCTTCATGACATCACCCGTCGAAGCATGTGCCACGCTAGGCTGGTTGAAAGAATTAATCATGTCCTCTGTCACAAGGAATTAGTCCATGGTGCTAGGGGGCAGACTAAACATTTCATTTGTATTCTCAGTTTTGATTTCCTTTTCTATTAGGGCTATGTTATCAGTGTTTCCTGCCTCCATTCAGCCATCTTCATATACACTGCAACCCACAATCAAATAAAATAGTCAAAGTAGCCCAGATCTTCAATGCAAAAGTGGTTAGTGGTTATATGAAAGCTGATAATAGGCCAGAGAAAAATGTATTTATGAGCGTGCAGCAGGGACGTACGACCAGAAGACTACCAGAAAGATGCATTTGAAATATTGGAATTTATTACTGTGATGTCATTGGGTAAAAGTCTTAATATTCAGACAGGATAAGATTTCATATCATGTGCCTGTATATGATTCATATGATGTGTCTGTAGGTAATGTTGCTGGAGGATGTCTGTAGTAATTATATGATTGATTGATGGATCAATTACAGAGATGGGAGCATCTACATGTGTACACCACATTAATACAAACTGAATATTTTGACCAGTATTGGAACCGCTTTTTTTCTTTGGCCACACAAGTTGCTCTTGATAATTAGTAGGTTACATGCCCAAAACACATATGTAGGCTATACCTGTGCTAAGAACAGTAAGGCATGAGGGAGTTGAACAGGAGGATGAAGTCTGGATTCATGAGTACCATTTCCATCAGAATGCAGAAGGTATCCTCTGCTTCAGAGCTCAGCTTCACTTTTTTTTGATTTGGCTCCTTTTGATCACGTTTGAAATGGAAGACTGAAAGAGTAAATTGTGATTCTAAGACCCAGGTCTACTTGTACTAGCTTCAGGTTCAAGTGCACTTCTATAAATCGTTCAGGTTAAGTGTGTCAGCCAAAAGTGTTAGTAATATCAAGCTGGCCCAATATAATATGACATCCTCAAACACTTCATGAGCTCATCCACACTTGGCACTGGATACTTGTCAAATGTGCTGCACCTCTGATAGTCATTGCAGAACTGTAAGAACCCATCTGGTTTCAGCATCATTACCATGGAGCTGGACCATGGGCTTAACCATGTGCTTTACACTAGCATCTTCTGTATGGCCTGGGGTTGGTTTGGCTGGTGACTGTAGTGAAAACATTGCTGAAAATGATCTTCTGATTCTAATAGCTCCTGGAGCTTATTTGCTGTTAGCTGCAGGCTAAGATATTCTTAATTTTGCGGCTTTGAAACAGCCATAACTGACAGAGTGGGTACAAGTTTGATCCAATATTAATATTAGTTAATATAATAGATCTGATCACTTCTCCACAACTTCACTATCATAATACATTCACTGAGCTGAAATCCACTGGGTTGTATTAGTCAGTTGTTCTGTAATATTGTATCTGTTGAAACTGTATAAATAGGACAAAATATGGGAATGACTGCTGCTCCCAGGCCTTCTTAGTCATGTCCAGCAAGCCCTTGGTACTTAAATGTACAGAAGAGGCATTTAAGCACCATTAATTAAGTTTGGGGGAAATCAGTTGGAAAATCTTACAAAGGTCTGTCACCAGTCATGATATAAAACCTTTCATGATATAAAGAACGCCCTTAGTATCTCCTTAGGTAAAGAATTTTCATAAGTGCCACCATTTTGGCAACATGGCAGCAGCCCAGCTGGGTTCTATTTGCATTGGTCATATGGGAGGTTTGTGCAGGAAGTGGTCTGTAGTCAGCCTCTCAACAATGTTTAGCTAGAATGGTTGGGAATTGCTTAAGAGCTGTTGTTCTTTGGATTCCTGAACTGACTGAGGTGTTCACCCATTGGATCATTTTTGGTTGGGGGTACTTTGGGAGAAGCTGTGTCATTGTGCTCTCTGGATCTCACAGGGGCTATGATAAATGTTCTAAACTGAATAGTTTCTTCAGTATTATTCTCCTTAGGAACATCAAATTGATATGATAAAGCATCAGCTTATAGTTCTTTGACCCTAGTATGATATTTCCCATTAAGGTACTTTCAAAAGTTTAATAACAAAGTAACACTTTGGTCATTAGTAAGAGGTTCCTGTGTGTTTCATTTTACAGTAATGTTCCAACTCCTGAAGGATGAAAGAGTAACACTTTGGTCATTAATAATGTGATTCACTTTATTTTTTATGAAGAACTATTCGTTTGCTCCATCGTAGTCCCTACATAGTTACCTATTATGGAACAAAATTGTAAAGTGTTACCAAGACAATAATCATCAGTTTGCTATTCCTTTAAGCACCTCATTTATAATGGATTGGAAAATAGAAAATTAAGCCCACAGAAACTTACATGAGATTTAATTCAGTGACTTGACATTGTGATGAAAACGGTTTCCTGCTTGGCACACTCTATAAAGCTTATCAAGTTGTAAGCACTACACAAATCTAGCTATGTGAATATTCTAGTGGATAATGATATACTGAGGCCAACATCTTCTTTTTGGACACAAGAAAAACCAATGGCAGAGAAAGTCGAGGGGGCATGTGTAACCAAGCTCTCATGCTTCCTTCACATAGTGCATAACTTTTGTTTTGTTGAGTGATAGTCTCTGAGCCTGACTGCTGGGGAAGAAGCTGTTATTGGTAGCAGATCCCAAGGACAGTGCGGTTCTTTGGATTTGCTGAAAACCCGAGCTTGGTTGAGACATTCAGAACTTTCTTCAAATTCCTTCGCTGTGTCCAGGCTTTCAATCTGCAAGAACATTTTGCCAGTAGGCTATTAACTCCCCTTGGCTCAATGGAAATGTGTTGTTGTCACATAGTAGACATATGAATCCTAGTATAACAGTACAAGTAGAAGCCTGAATCCTGTGCAGATTTTCAAGGCAATGGGCTTTTCTTGCATCTTGCTAGCGCATAGGGGCATTCATCCAATCTGTGAATATTACAAGGTAGTAAGGAGGGAAACAGAGGACTTTTTTTTTTTTACATATGTAGCTAATTCATTATCAATTATTGAGTATTTATAGGCAGTAGGATAAAAGCTACACCCAACAAAGTCAGTATTTAGGAGAGTGTAACTTCTCCTTTAGGTGGTGTGATACAACCAGTATCATAAATTAGCCAAGAAACACCAAGAACGAAGGTTTTATTTCTCTGGTTCATGCTTGGTAGACTAACTAACTAGGAAAATAAACAAAGCCTCTCTGTTTCTTGTGTGCAAATCTTTGTTAAATGTTGTTGTGCCAAACCTGTTGATAATCCTCCCTATTCAAGAGCCATCATTTGTCACCATGCTTTATATACCACCAGCAATTGAATTGAATCATTGTTTCTCCAGGCTTGGGAGCATATCAAATGAGATGTTAAGTGCTTTTAGAGTAACACGTTTGAATGATTCTATTTGTAGAGTTCTTTTGGGGCTTGATGAAGTGAACTCATGGACGTGCAGGACAGAGGCTTGGCTATGACATTGATGAACTAGCCCATTGAATTTGGAAGAATGTGGTGGACTAACATATTATTGCCTGTTAATTAAACACATAAATGCTTCGTTGATGAACAGGAATTGGCTGGGCTCTACAATTGACTAAAAAGGCTCTGAGAGTAGATGTTGTGCCGTGTCTTGGCTGCATTGTGCATGGAACTGTGTCATTCATTCAAATTGTACATCTTAAGGTTGGTTCTACAGACTATCAGACAGTATAAAATGTTGGTGGTGGTGGGGGGGTTGTTAAAGGTTATTAATATGCAATTGGTTCAGACTAACAGCTTAACATCATGTCATTCATTACATATAGTACCAGTCAAAAGTTTGGACGCACAGTCTAAGTCAATGTTTTTTTCTTTATTTTTATTCATTAAAAGATACTTCATGTCTTAAAGTAATGATGGATGTCATTTCTCTTTACTTAGTTGAGCAGTTCTTGATATAATATGGATTACTACAGTCGTGGAATAGGGCTATTTACTGTATTTTTAGTATCTACTATTTACTGTTTGATGGTCTCAAATGCATCAGGAAGGCAAGAAATTCCACTAATTAACTTTTGACAAGGCACAAAGCTGGTTAAGATAATGCCAATAACATGCAAAGCGTCATCAAGGTAAATGGTGGCTACTTTGAAGAATCTAAAATATTAAA
>JAOTRR010000031.1:15893691-15903898 GCA_028570945.1 Gogo arcuatus
ATCAATGGTACATAAAAGGTTCCTGTTTTAACTTATTTGATATGGACATAATCAAAATGTTTTCTCATTTTCTCACAGTTCCCAAGGACTAGGAACATCTGGCCATTGCATTTTTGCAAACCACAGGCCACACAGAATTGACAAGCAGTCAGGCAGTCAAAGAAGTGTTTAAATTGTATTTGGTCTGGAATGCTAACTAGGTCAGATATTGGCATTAATGCTTACCTAAGCTTGTCACGCATGCAAATGAGAGGTCTTTCAATTGTAAACACTTCTACATGTTTTTCCCAGCCTTTTTTCAAGGTTTGCTTTCAGTCCCCTAGCTCAGGGCTGTTGAATTACATTTATTGTTTTACTTTTGATTTTCAAAGTAAACAGACCTGGGCTCTGAATTAAGAGTTTATTCCTGCATCTTTACCATTGTCAAAATATTGCATGATGGAATCACGGACAAGCTAAAACTGCATCGTGACTCACATCTGTTCAAATGTTTGGAGTTGTATGAGATGGTTGGGTTGGTTTTTGTTTTGCATATAGAAATTTCCCTGGTGGAAGAAATGCCATAGAATTAAATCAACTTGGTGGTGTCATTAACGTTTTACTTGCTGTATCTGGCAGTTGGTTTGAGGATTCTGTGGTTAGGTTGAGCTCTTGAATCACAGTCTAGTTGTATGCCACCAATGAGTTAAGGCAATTGCAATCACACACTAGAAACCACATGCTGAACCATTTAGTAGCACATGAAGATACATACGTGATCCTACATCACAGTATGCATGTTTGTGTATTCCCTAATATTTTGTTTTACTGACGTTTAACTAACAAAAAAAAAATGTATTGATACTGGCACACAATGTGTGTATGGTAGAGCGAGAGACTAATGCGTGTGTGTGAGAGCTTAGTGAGCCACTTAGAGTTTGAGGGAATGTCTGGGAGCTGGCCTGCGGGATCCAGGTCGTAAAGGTTAACTTCAGGCCTAGTTTAAGTGTTACTCCACTAATCCTCATCTCCAGAATGTCAGTCACAGGCTCCGAGTGAGTTTTATAAACCCTCACAAAACAGTCTTCTAGGATCTCACAAAACAAGAGCTGACTAAAAACCCGCCTGCCCAGCATGAACACCCAGCGTGAGTTATCTACAACCCGTCCCATGAGTACACGTGCGTGATAAATGTGTTTTAAAGGCTGACATAAGTGTACCTGTTAATCTAAATCTTGTTCAAGATAATGGTTATTTTCACATAGTAGCTTAATCACAGGAATGTTATATATTTTAACACAATGTCGTAATTCCTAACAGCCATTAGCATGCTTTCAAAGGATCGTGCTGTGTGAGAGAGGCCACCGTCCCACCATCCCGTCTCGGAGAGCAGTGGGTGAGATAAGACAGGACATGACATGGAGTTCTCTCTGGATGTACTCAGCTTGCCTGGCTAGTGTTCTGCTCCAGCTGTAGAGATATATGCTTTAAAGCTATACTTTCCCCATCCTAATAATAAACCCTTTTTAAGATGATCGTCTCAGTATGTATTGATGTCTCATTAAGTGTATGTAAACCGTCATGCAAAAGCCATGGCCTTACATTGTACAGAACATGTTTTTTTTTTCCTTAGGAACTCACCCTGTCTGCTTTAAAGTTCTGCTGTATCTGCTTTATCTCAGATATAACAGTCACGTGCTTAATCTTTACATTAGCATTCACCGTTAATGCATGTACTGTAACTGCATAATGTTTCACCTTTTACTAAAGAATCTAAGATTTATCTTCATGTCTGCAGCCATAAAACAGCCAGTTTCTACTCCCGGTTGTCCTAATTTTAAGAGCTGTCCCAACGCATCAGACGGCAGCTAAAACAGATTGCTTTACTATTAATAGTGAGGCGAAATGCTGCTCCTGGTGCTCATAAACTCTTACAGTTGTCAAAGACATGAAAGAATTTGCCGCGGCTGTATTCCCGCTGATCATAGTAGAACAACATATCTAAATAGAATTAAGCTAAATGGAAACACCAGTGCTATTTTAGAATCGAAGCTAATCACGATCATGATGTAATCCACAAATGGTCAACGTTTCATGTAATCTAGGTTCCCCCTAACCTCTACTCCACAAAGGATGCCCCTTTCACCTTTCCACAATTGTACATGTTGCAAATAAACACAATCAATTTTCAAGTCAAGTACTAAACCCTTGTGGTTTAAAGTGTTGCTGGTGATATTGATCTAGACAGAGGTGCCCTGCAGTCAGATCTTAAAGCGCTGATAGGGCTGACCTTGACTCATTTGGCATGAACCCCAGTTGGTGGGCAGCTGAGAGATGTAAGCCAAGCCTCCCAGGTGCAGTTTAGCGGTGTCTGACAAGGTCCTCTGCTTCAGATATACTTAATTATGCCAAATTCCTGCAAATGTGAGAAGAAACCAAGTGTTGCATGATGTGGTCAGAGGGTGCTCCCCTTTTTGTTGATTTTGGAGGTGGAGTTTTCTACATCGGTTATAGGCTTGCTTAAGGTTTTTAGATTTTTCTTCTCAACACTACAGTTTAATAGATATTACCAACATTTTTACACACTATTAAATTTAATCGTTTTTGTATATCTGCCACTGTAAGCATTTTAAGTTGCTCAGAGGCCAGTTATTATGAAAATATGAGCTAATGTTGTGTCTCTTGCACCACTACATCTATTGTCTCTGGACACTCGGTCTTGTTTGTGGTTGAAAGTGGAAAATGATCGGATACCCACACTGGTCCATTTTATTGCTTCCTCAGTTGTATTTTTATTTGAAGAGTATGTTTGTCTAATCTTGTTTCTCCTTGGTACTTTCCATTAGGGACACCCACCATTTTGAGCCATGACTCAGCCACATTTCCCTGGAGAAGCCCAGAAAAGGATGTCTGAGCTAATGTTTCAGCAAATGAGTGTTAGCAATAACACACTCTCAAGGTGACATGTAGTACTTACAGCTTTGTCTAACATTCTGTTTAACATGAAACATTTCTAGCTGTAAGCTTGTAAACTGTATGACCATCTGTTAAACAGAATGACAAAACTTTCTAATCTGCAGAAACACACTTTGATGGGGAACACATTTCGAAGCCCATTAAAGACGAAATTAATACAATCTCTTACTTTAATTCATATGCCTTGGTGAAATACTGATGTTATTCTCTCTCTATCTCAGTTAATACCCATGACACCCTTCTGGTGTATACAACTGAGAGCAGCATTTTCTACGTCCTCATGTGCATATCTTTTTGGGTATCTGAAGGATTAAAAGTCATATTCAGTAAGAGTGCATGTTCCTGCCAGCAGATTTCCATGTTTAATTATAAAATGTTTCACAGTTTCATCACAACTTTTCCCTGCCACCATGGCAGATCTCATACAAATGCAGGTAATTTTGAACAAGCTCAGTTAACATCTTTTCAAAACGTTCTGCCATTGTCACAGTTGTTGCTATAGTTTGTTTAGTCACATGGTATTGTGCTCCTACTGTTCACATCGATATCATATCATGCAGAAACGTTTTAACTTCATATCAAATACCACGTTTTATTACTTGTTTTAAATGCCTTTTGGTGCATATCAGAAAGTTACTTCAACTCAACTATTTTCTTCAACTTAAATGCACAGCTGCCATTTTTTAGGATAATTTGATCTGTTTTGCCATGTGATGTATTTTTCACACCAGTGTTTATTCGCTTGCTAAATGTGTTTAGTAGAAGATGGAAAAATTTGAGTTTGTTTCATAATAGAAAATAAATAATAAAAACTTGACATGAGCTCCTCCTCTTCTACCATTTTATGCCCCAGCAATGCCCTGCTCAATTTATGCTCCAGCTATGCCCTGCATACTCTTTATAACCTGCACATGTTTAATTCTTGGCTAAGACTAAGCCCTCTTTCCTTCACATTAAGAAAAGCATGACAATCATTCAAGGACAATACATTATCCAGCAATTGTTGACACTTGTGTAAATAAGAGTATCACAAATTAATAATAAACATATACAGCATGTCTGTTAGCAAATAATTCCTTGCCTCACAAGCTTGTCCATCTAATATTAGCTAACTAACATTGTCAAAAAGGCAGCCATTTTGAAAAGATCAACACATAATCGTAATGTCGGTACAGTGGTACAGCAAGTAGCAGTGCACATTTTTCAGTTCCCAGGTCCTTGGTTTGATCCTGAGCTGTGTGGAGTTTCTCCTCATGTCCAGTTTCCTCCCACCTACTAAAAACATGCCAGTAGGTGGATTGGCTATGCCAAATTGCCCCTAGGTGTGAATGTGTTCATGCATAGTGCCCTGAAATGGACTAGTATCCCATTCAGGGTGTGTCCCTGCCTTGCGTCCAGTGTTCCCATGATAGTCTCCTGATACACCATGACCCTGACCAGGGTAAAGTGGTTACTGAAGATGAATGAATGAATGTACTTGCAACTTAGTAACAAATTGGCTCACTATTGGCGGTCATAAATTTACTATTACTAAAGGTCAGTGTTTTTCGTACTTATACTTGGCTCATTTGTTAAAATCCAATTCATTGGTTGCCACTGCCATTTTTCCATTCAAAGTAATTTCAGAATAAAAAAATCTCAAGAAAAATTTTGTGTCTATCCATTGGTCCATTTAATAAACACACCAATTATTTTTCAACACTTCATGACCCTACAAATGGCTGCCATGAGCATTCTCCCTTTATTCCTCTGTGTAGGCTTCAAATATTTCATCTGGACCACACTGAAGAGCTCACACATATTTCCCTGCTTTGCCAAGACCTACATATGTTCAGTTGCCTTACTAATCCACTTGTCTGGCTTCTCTGTTTTATTTTCTTATCTTTTCTGTTACAGTTTTGACATCCATATACTGCCTTTCCCTGTATAAGTGTATATGGATAATTTGCTCCACACCATGTTTTTGTACTATCATGTTATACCAGCAAGATGTAGACCATGAACAGCTTCCAGTAGAGACAAAATTATCAAGTTATCAAACTCATACAGATTATAGGACAAAGACAAACTCAGAGTTAGGTCCAAACTGATGTAAGTGTATGAGCCACTTAGATGGAGGACGGGTGGGTGGGGTGTGTGGGGGCTAATCCACAGAAGTAGTCTTTGTGTTCGTAAACCTTGTTCTGGCCTTGTCATCTCTCAAGCCAGAAGATTAGGATGAAAGAGAGCTTTAAAGATAAGCTCCCAAGTTCTCCTCTATCACAACATCTTCATCTCTTCCTTCCTTAACAAATGACCCTACATCTGCTTCCACCTACATCTTTAGTTGTTCAGGTATTTACTGTGCTGAGTTTAGTATTAGTGTGAATCATTCTATTCATTGCAGAAAGAAGAACTCCACTTTACTGTAGATAAAGAGCTTCTTTGAAATGATGCCTGCTTGGACGAAACCATGATTAAAGAGTGACTGTGTAGTTGGAAGTGGAAAATTACTGGATATCCACCAATCTAATACCACTGCTTCTTGGGTTATTTCAGTCATTTTAGGCATGGACATAGATTGGAAAGTGACACTATATGAGTCAAACATGCTTTGTTTTCAGAGAACATCCATTGCATCCTGGTGGCCTACAGGACAGCTGTTGAGAGTTACCTCTATGTTCTTGTGCTTCATTGGTGTCCATTTTCATTTTATTGATCACTTAAAGTTTGTAAAACACACTTATCCAGGTGTAAAACGTGAGTGTTTTATTACGGGCTTTCTGATCCTGAGATGCCTTTCTAGCTACTGTTATATTTTTCATTTGATATGTCTACCATGTTAATAACATCTGAACCTGTCCATTTCTGCACTAAGTAAAGCTTGGGAGTTACACTTGATCCAGGAGAGCAATTATTCCTAAATGTTAATTACTAATTTGCAATCAGATCAGTTGTGCATGCAGTTAGTAGGTGTGTTTCAGGTAATTTACAAAGAATAAATGCATGAACACCATCACGTGCAAAACAGGATTCAAATTACATTTCTGTGTGCATTAATTGGTCTCAATAACTTGTTATATAAAGTTTCAATCTCAAAGAGATTCACAGAAGGATAAACTGAACTGAGATTCAAGTATTAAATGTGATGAGATGCACTGAGAAACTTCAAAAGGTGGAGTGAATGTAAAAAGGTGGTGTGAATGTAAAATCAAAGCATTTAGATATATGTTAATTAGGTATAGTGAATAGAAAGGCTCCATTTCAATTCTGATGCCATCAAATATTCAAATGTGCTGTGAATATTGTACTATGAGGCACATTTACCACAGTAATAATAAGTAAACATTTTGATAAACCTTCTTACTGTTTGTAAGGAATAATGTTGATAAATGTTCTCATTATTAAGTGAATGATATAATTTTTTCTTCAAGTGGCAGAATAAATGGCTTCTGCTAATGTAATACCTGCCCTTTGGTTGTACTAATGTGTACATGCAATTACAAATCACATGTATCTATTTGCAGGGGCAGGTCACTGTATTTTGCCACAAATTACATATTCATTAAGGAAAGCATGCAAAAGAAAAGGATGTGTTATTTTGCTCAACAGACAGAAGTACTTTGTTTGCACATGCAATCCACTGGCAATTCAGGGCCTTGATCATTTAGGAAAGGAAATTCACTTTAATGTTTTAGCCATTTTTTTTTTTTACATTTTGGTTAATTAGCAACATTTCATTACCACAGATTGAGAACTACATCAAAGAGAGCATGAAGGCAGAGATGGCACAGTTACAGCAAAGCGCCGTCCACAATCGCACAGCAGCCATGCTGGAAATGGGAACCAATCTTCTCTCCCAGACAGCCGAACAGACTCGCAAGCTGACTGATGTTGAGACTCAGGTATCTCCCCTATAAAGCTTCCCACACAACACTTACCAAGCTATTCTTCTTATTACTATCTCTGCAGGATCACCAATAAAAAGCCAAACATAATACACAAATCACACGATACGTCTGTTCTCCCTGGAGCCATGGTTTGTACTTGAGTTCCCATCACTATTGATGTTTTCTGTGAATCTGAATGAGACACACAGGAATATGGTCATGACTTGATTCTGCTGTTTTTGTGAAACAAAGAGTTTTCTTGAGGGAACCAATGTTCTTAAACACTACTGCACAGCCAAGGAACAACAGTAGCTTAGTTTTTCCTGTTTATGACCTCTCTGTAGGGGTTGTTTGTTTAATGCTGGCCTACTTTGTGGTTATGTGTGCTATATCATTATTGTCTGGCTGTACTGCTTCACTGTGACTTGAAATTAGGTTTTGAATCAGACATCCAGGCTGGAGATTCAGCTGCTGGAGAACTCATTGTCCACAAACAAGCTGGAGAAACAGCTCATGGTGCAGACCAATGAGATCAGTAAACTCCACGATAAAAATGGGTAAGCATAAGTGCAAATCACAAACTCATTCAAGAACCTGTGCAGTTTTAAACAGTGTAGAAACAAGTGGAGTGGCTAAATGGTATGACTGTTATGTCTATTTTCTGTGCATTCAATGATCAGTTGTTGCAAATTTGTCCAATTCTGATTAGAACTGATGTTTTTGTACATTTGTGACCCGCACTGGGAAATGATGTCCTGGAATCTTTAAATCTGATTCCTAGTAATAAGGAGGGGAAAAAAATGCAAGCTTCACATCCAAAACAACACAAATTGCAAAATACAACATTCAATTCTCAACAACTCCATTGAATCTTGGACAGTTACTTGGTCTCATACTGTGCAATTCAGTGCAACTGGCCAATGGATGAAAGTCATCTCCTGCCTTTAAAAACACTTTTGAAGACATATTTTCATAGATGGACTGTTGCGCATTTAATTAATTTGATATACGTGTATGCTGCTTGGATAGTATGATACACTGTAGTTTGTAAATTGGTCTGATGGGACTTGTCTCTCTTCGTAAGCATGTAAGCCTGATTCACAGTTCTATCAGTAGAGCTACCCAGCTGTATTTGGGGGGGAAAAAATGCCTACAAGAATTTCTTTATCACTATCACAAAGAAAATAGTTAGCTGCATTTGTGTTTTTTATTTGTTCTCCATGTTGATGTTATGGTATTAATATTGTCCAGGATGTCATCATGCAGAATCTGATGTCCATGTGTTACTTTCTGTTAAACATACACAGGGTAATGTGCATCATATACCCAAGATGAGCAATAAAACTTTAAGACAACTGGATCCTGCCTGGCCTTTGACTAATCCCCAAATGTATATGATGAAATTTGGATTGTTTCAGTCATGGATACTGAGAAAATTCGTATAAATATTTATACACCTATTATAGCCATGCTAAATCAATTTAATCTTCTATGGTGTGTGAATTATAAGGTCGAATAATCGCAACAGAGTGTGGACAGCTTTGAACAGCTGCGCTCTGTCCTAAAATGCTTTCCTACTCTTTTCCTCCTGTCTCCCTGCACCTCTTATGGTGTCTCTCCCTTTCTACTGTCTTTCTCCTCACTGTCTCTCTGTCTCTCAGATTTCTGGAGCTGAAGATGCAGGAAATGGAGGTGAGGCACAGGCAGGAGCTGGAAGTGCTGAGGGAGGAAAAGAGCAATCTGCAGGCGCTTGTGGTCAGGCAGAGTGGTGTGATTCTTGAGTTGGAGACCCAGCTGGGCAAAGCCTCGGGCAACAGCACCGTGCTGCAGAAGCAACAGCAGGACCTGATGAACACCGTGCACAGCCTTCTCAACCTCTGCTCCAAGGACGGAGGTACGGAAACGCTGCACAGATCAGCTCTGAGTTTCTGATTTCCCAAAATGTTATGGTGAAATGTAACAATGCACACAAATATTGTGCATTCTGAATTTGGGCTCTGTTCTAGCTCTGGTTTGGAATTTGGTGTAAGAGTAATGTAGCCTTCTATATACTTATTATAGCTTAAAAATGAAGAGATGTGAACACTATATTTACACTACAGACTAGTTTCTTTATATACAATGCACTATTGTCTGCCAGTTGTCATTGTTGTGTGCCATTGGCCAACATAGTGCTTACAAAGATTGTTTACTGCAAAAGAGCAACAATTACATTCCTCCTAACCCATTTTCTTGAGTTTCACTTCAGTCAAGTATTTGGCGCTACAGAAAAGCATTCACTCTGTTGTTGGGAATTCAAATGCCACAGCCATCCGTGCCAGGAAGTCTAGACAAGTAAAATTGGCCATGCTGTGGGGGGGAATGGCTTACTCTCTACTATGTCAATCACAGCGACACTAGCCAATCATGAAGTCATGTATGCAGAAGAGGGCAGTTATCTCTTTTCTCTGAGTGTGTTCAGCTGCACTGTGGTGTAACATGAGCAGCAGGTATGAAGATGTGATGGCTAGCTTCACGTGTCTCAAAGGAAGTATGTGCTAGTCTTCACCCTCCTTGGATGGTGTGATATGGCTGGGGCAGCTAGGGGATGGGAATTGGGAAATGACCAAACTGGGAGGAAATTTTAATTAAAAAGAAAAGAAAAGGAAAGCATACAGCAGTAGCAATGCCCAAGCTCTAAGATACTGCTAACTGTATACACACTGTATTCATGCATATAGTACCTGGTTAGCATGTGCCCACAGAATGTGGTAAAATCATACATGTTAAGAAAATATGAATATTTGCATAGACCCAGAAGATAAATTAAAATAAAACACATCCTTCAAAGCTGGTGGTTGTGGTCAGACACTGATACTTATTAAGGAGAGGAATATTGCAATAGTGATTATGTTTTCAGTATTATCCAAATACACAGGGAAACCAAGGATTTTACTTAGCCAAGCAGATTGCCAAAACCTTAAACTTTGGATCAGAATTATTCTGCACCTCTACACTGCTGAACAAATAATCACAGTAATGGTACCCTCTAATGACTGAACAGAAGTTGAAAATCCCTGTACAGTTGTGTATTATTCTGTACTCAAATGAACATAGAATTCACCATTGTCAGTATCCACAAAATAACAGTAAAGTTTGTATTAAAGAAAGTATAAGATTAGCAAAGTGATAATCAATCACTGTCATTCAGAACTGTTGAAATAAAAACACAAAAATGTCATCACTGCCACTGTATTGTGATTGGTCAGCATTTATTACCTCTGCCAACTTTGTTGGGGGAGGTTATGTTTTTGCCTCCGTTTGCTTGTTTGTTTGTTTGTTTTTTTGTCTTTTCCCAACGTAACTCAAAAAGTAGTGAACTGATTTTGATGAAATTTTGAGGA
>JAOTRR010000031.1:16146151-16158225 GCA_028570945.1 Gogo arcuatus
GGCCATATGATGTTTTTCTAAGCGCCCTGTGCGCTAATTAGGTCGAATACGGTATGAGCCTGTCAGTGGTGAACAAAGGCAGTTTACTTTGATGTGGATGTTTGCCCAATAGGATTACATTGTATAGCCATTTTGTGGTTGCCAGTTACTGTGTTCTAGCTCAATACTGGACCGATAGTTTTTGTCCCTAGTACACATTTGGTCCCAAAGAGATGGGAAAACACGGCCCAGGTTAAAAAACCCCAGCGCTTTCCTTTAACAGTAGTAGTAGCCAAAAGGTGGTAGCCTGAAGCGCCACAATGAAACAGAACATAATGACATTGACCTGCCCTGTTTTGTAGCCATAAGCATTAACAATTTAGCTGTTGTCAGCATTCAGTCTTGTTGGTTGCTTATTCAGACTTTTTCTACCTTCACAAATCTTAGTTGGATGCTCCTGTTGTATAGCAATATTTTGTGGAGTGATGGGAGAGAAATCGCAAGTACTGGTAAATATACACGACATTATGGTTGGGGAAAAAACCCTCGTTTTCGTGCCGACATCAAAACCCATCATTGAGGGATCAATTAATTCCAGAACATTCAGTAGCAGAACATCAATGCATCTGTTTGTGACCTAAAACCCAAGAGGTTTAGTCAGGCCACATGACTATGCACCAAAACAGCAGTGAATCACCAACAGTGCAGTTAAAACTAAAGAAATTCTGTATTTAAAAAGTCCCAAGCTCAATCCTATTAAAATGCCGTGTGATCTAACACGGTGCTTTTCAAGCAAGACATCCTAAAGATGTACACGAGTATATTTATTATCTACAAGTAGGTTCAACTTGATTATTATTGCCTTTAATATTCTGACATGAGTGAGAGGACGTTTATAGTCCAGAAGGTTCTTTAACCATGTCACAGGCCTGCATTAGTAACAGGAAACAGCATTATGTGAATCTAGATTGTAAGAGAGCGGGAGCGGGAGAACCATGTGTCTCGGGTGCATGTCTGATTAACACGCGTACACAACATGCTCTGGACCACCACTGCTGCCACACTAGTCATGCCTCTTAAGAAGCACTATTCAGCCACTTTAGATAAAGCCCACTTTATTCCTCTCCTCTCTCGCTGAAGTACAGAGGGATGATCTCCCTCCAGCTGAAAACGGAGACAAGCAAGATAGCCGTGTGTGTGTGTGTGTGTGTGTGTGTGTGTGTGTAATATCTCTCTAACATGCTCACTCTTTGACAATACACACTACTTGAATTCCTTTATTTCTCCCAGTGATTCATTAAGGAATTATTACACATGTATAAAGAATTAAATATGTTTACATTGAAGTACAATGGCGTCTAATGAGAGAACAGTTTACTCTAATGAATATTTGTGTACTGTAGAGCATCTGTTGCTCGTTAGTGCAGCGCATCCATCATCCATATGAGCTTGGTCATAGTGCAGGATTAATGCACTATGACCTTGGAAGTGGGAAATCAGGGCTGGGAATGACATCACACCCGAGTTGACCGCATCCAAGTCCAGGAAGTCAGAAAACCAATACCAGCAATTAGCATAGTTCTAGCCAGGTTAGCCATTATCAGCAATACAAAGCTGTTAACAATGCATTATACAGTATTTTGCACATACACCATAGCAACATGTCAACAGATAGAAGTTGGACAGGACTGTGTGCACGACTGATTTAATGAGACACAAATAAGGCAAGTGCTAATAAACAGTATATTACAACAGCTTTTGCACTGTTGACGCATGAAGCAGCCATCTTAGATTTTGAAATCAGGGTTGGCGAGGTTTCCACCGACTTTGAGTCAGAAATCCAACTTCAGGGTACGTTCCAATTGACATTTCCAACTGGGAACTCCCTACTTCCCAGTACAAATGGAACGCACCATAATTACAGCTGGTAAAACCAATCCTCACCCACACCCCATGATTGCCAAGTGTGTCATTTGTGTGTTAGCTGGATATGTTTATTAAAGGCATGGAGATGCTACTGGATACATGGGAAAAAGTTCAGCATACAGCTTTTTGTGCCTTTCTGTCATCTGTCCTAGCCTTCTTTATTTCTGTTCCCTCTCTCACTGTTCTGTTCTCTAGCTGTCTGCTCAGTGATGTTTTTTGCTGAGTTTGTATGTTTTTGAGGATTCTGTCTCTAATCAGCTGTCTTTCTTGTCTCATGTTACTAATCTGACACTGGCCGGTTTCTCCTTTACAACATCAGAAGGATTAGTCCATTGCTATCCACAGAGGCCACTCGGGTGCTTATTCAGTCCCTTGTCATTTCGAGACTGGACTACTGAACTCACTCTTGTCAGATCTGTCTCTGCAACTGATCCAGAGTGCAGCTGCATGACTAAGTTCTCCCACACCACCACCCCATTGCTCCACTTCCTCTACTGGCTTCCTGTAGCTGCCTGCATCAGATTTAAAACATTTATGCTTGGCTTCAAAGCCAAACATGAACCAGCACCCACCTACCTTAAAGCACATCCTCTGATCGGTTTGACCAGCCATCTCGCAAGGAAGGCTTGCATCAAAGCCCTTCTCTGTTCTGGCACCTAGATGGTGGAATGAACTTGACCTAGATGTCAGAACAGGCGTCTTCAAACGACGACTAAATGGTACTCTTCATGGAGTACTTAAATTTGCACTAGTTATTTAAAAGAAATCCATGTCTTGTACGTTTTTTGTTTTTTTTTCATACTGTACCAGCCTCCCCAACAGGGGTTTTAAGACTGATGGTACTCTTAGTGCCTGACCTAGTGAACCAGTATGAGGATGTATTTATTGATAGAGACTTCAGAGCACTTTGAGTCACTCTGGATATGGGTGTCTGCCAAATGCCTTAAATGCAAATGTGTAAATGTCTGGAGTCCGGGCTCTTATGTTGGCCATGGTGTGCACTTACAAACTCTAATCTGTTCCCTTTCTCCTGTTATCTGTTGTAAGGTCGGTCTTAAAACATTTCAAATGAGTGTTCAGACCTCATTAATGCAGCAGTAGCCTTTTAATGAGTTTGTTATTAGACTGTTTAACCCATCTTGGTACATTGATTTTGCATCAGTTTGCTCATTTAATGGAATATAAAAGAACTGTGTAGGTAGAAACATGTAACCCTGAAGTGCTCTCAGAAAAGCGTTCTAAAAAGAAAATGGATTACGAGCAATTTAAGACGATTGGTAATAGAGATAATTGCCATGAATGTGAGTGGAGAGCACTTGAGAACAGAGCGGTGTCCTGAATTGCATCTTGTCACCCAAGCCTCAAATCTTCACTGTGATTTGTTTAGTGTGAGGAAGTCCATGAATGGAGGCTTGTTTCTAATATATCCATATGCAGGAACGTAAGAGTAGTCATTATTCAGACATCTGCAAGTGAGAGTAGAGTCAGAAACAGAACCAAATGACTCCAGGGGCTGGGATTTATTATGACATGTCTGCGTCTCACCTCCAGTCTCAGCTGCACTCTCTGACCCCTATTGCTGCATCCAGAAGTGCAAAAGTAAATAAAAATCTCTCTCAGGTTAATATTTGTTAACAGCTTGATTGGGTTATGTACAGGAAGACTGTTTTTTCTGTGTCTGAGTCTTTAATCATTTTAAGTGGTGGGTGGGAAGACTTGCCGAAATATGCAGCACACATTTCCGCAGACCCGATTTCCCCGCCTGATTGCTTTCTCATTTTTCTTGGAGGAAGATTTATGGCCTCCCGAATCGGCAGGACAGGCTATTACCATGACCTCTTAAAAGTCATCATTCAAGCGAAGAGGCAAATGTGTCACGCTTTCTGGAGGACCTGACTCAATGTTGTTAGCATCCTGTTCCCATGTACCAGCTCGATGAGCTCAGTGTTCTGTCACAGGATGCTCTGTTATATGCTCGGGACACTCACGACAAACCGCTGCCTTCAAAGACTAATCGATCTGTCACTTTTACAGTGCTTGGGAATGCATTAGCCTTTCAAAACAAGAGTAGAATGATGCAGTGTTAGCTTTATGTGTGTAACTATTCATTCTAGTGGTTTTATTTGTGAACGTGTGAAATGAGTGAATTGTTTAAGACTTAAGTTCATTATTACTGATTAATTCTCTTTAGGCTTGCTTGATATTGATTTCTCTCCCCCCTCCCCCCTTCTTGGCATTTGCCATTTAAAACAATCACAATAAGCTATTTAATCACCCAGAACCACTAGCCTAAAAAGACTGGGGGAAAGAACAGTTCAACCATTTCAAGTTTTAGGAGAGTAGGGGAGAGCGTAATAGTATTGCCAGCTGTGCAGTCAGCGGGGGCAATCGTGAAAACTCAGCTGGATTATGGCTTTTTTCATGATTCCACATAATACACAAGACAGTAAAAAAGAAAAAGAAACATAACTCTACATTTTCAATATAATCCTTTTACTGATCGGATGTCTAATGCCCACATGGCTGACATTTTTCATTGTTCTCTTTTCCCTACTGCTGCTCAAAGTCTTAAAATTTTTTTTTATATATATATATAAAAATGAGATATATATTATATATCTCAAAATATTCTCCAGTCACCTTTGCATGCGAGTTGGGGAAAGGAGGCAGGGGTTCAAGGGGGTGTCTGTTAATATCGGCGTGTTCAAAACCATGCAAATCATTGCATGTTCACATATTTGAGTGATAACTCCAAGTATAAACATACTCTAGTATTAAATCGAGGAGCTCCTACACAAAATTCGTAAAGTTTGGTAGGTCTGGTAATATAATATATTCATCCCTGGACATCGTGGCAGTGTAATATCATGTAAATCGTTATATCACACAAACGTAATTCTCTTAAACTGCGACCACATGCAAGGTTGGACTATTTGTGAGGTTGCTTCAGCGCTTAATTTGAAGGAATTACCCAGACAACTTTGTAAATATTGTCGGCTGCTTGGCACATTAAATGATTTACATATATATTTTTTTCATAAGAATAATTCCTTTACATGGCTTCAGCGCTGTTCCGACATTAAGCACTTAATGGATTTTCCTCATCTGAAGTTGTCATAACTTTTGAAGTTAGCGACTCGTTCACCATAGAGACACCAGCGGTTTTTCCTCCCATATTTGAAACCATTGGCTGATGAATCCCACCTGCTGTTGCTTTTTAAAGAGGCGGCACCCATGGCCAGGAGCACGATCCTGCCATCCCCAATTTGTGTTCTCAGTTATGACTTTATTCCTTATTGTATCTCTGCATTGCCTTGACCACAAGCCTCCACTATAGACCTCTATCTCAGCAGGAGGCCCATCCTTGGCGAATTCATTCAAACTAGTGTCACTGCAAAAAGGGCATGGCTTTAAGAACAGGCAGTTTGTGTGAAAGCAAGAGCTGTTGGATTGATGAAATGTCAGTGACGTGTACTCCCTGACCTCTAAACCATGCACGCTTCATAAAATCCTGCCCTACTGCCGTCAGATTCTCAAACCATCTTACTTGGTTAGACTCCTGCTTCTGCCCAATCACTGTGCGCCTTGTGTCTGCTCCAATCAACATGACCAATGCAGTTGTTACAGGCCACCGAGCAAGCTCAGACGGCTATAGCTCACCATGCTCTTTGGCTGTGTTTGACATTTAGAAAGTCAGTTTGTGTTTATCTTTCACAATCTAACCATTTCTTCTGTCTGAGAGCTCACATTGGCTTGGTCTGTCCAACAAAGGCTGTGGCATTTCTCAAAGATTGTACAGACCTGCATTTTTTTTTTTCCCCTCTTTACTTTTGGCCATTATTGAAAGACATAACTGGGTACCGATCATGAATGGTGGTATAGGTGAAATTCATACATTCGCCTGAGGGCATGCTTTTGATGTAGTAAAAAAAAAAAAAAAAAAAAGGATAATAGCAGGTATGACCCACATTTCTATGAATCTCGTTTTGGGCTCAATAGTGCCTTTTGTTCTTAGTGTGCAAAACACCTAGTGCACATTTGTTTTATCTTTAATAAAACACCGCTCTTTTTGGCTAAAATTGTCAAATGGATGTGAAGTTATTTCATGGGTCCTGTGAAAAGCTACAGATACTTTAATACACTAATACACCCAGATGAGACTTTTTAAGTTAAGATAAATCTCTTGCTTTGAGGGCCTTTCTTTGATTTTTTTTTTTTGTTGAGTTGAGATCTGATGGCTGTCAGAGACATAAAAAGTTATTGTTTAGCACTATAAATTGTTATTGTCAAAATACATAAATTCATGAATCAGCATGATGATGAATGCATGTCTGGGCAGTCTCACTAGAGTTATTGTTCACTTCCAGACCACAGAGTTAGGCAAGTGCACAAAAGCTTACACTCAGCCGTGGGTATCTACACGTACTCAGACTCTCACCCTTCTGCCTGCTTACCTGAAGTGGCTCGTTTGCAGGCCAGCAGTCAAATTACACAAGCGTAAATGCTTGCAAAACAAAGGGCATAGAGTGTGAGAAAGGGTCCTCTCTTTTGAAAAATGCACAACAGTTTGTTCAGTGAACCAGTAAGAACACATGACTCCTGTCTCAGACTGTTTGCCAACAGCATGGTTTCTGCCTAAATACAATAGTTCTGAGACCTCTGAAGTGAACAACACTTCCCTTCCAGCTGTACAGCAGGTATCTCTGAACCAGTAATACAGAGCAGCGGTTCTCACGGTGGGGTTCGTGGAGCACAGCCAGGGGGTCAGTGATCTTTATTTATTTTGTTACAGCAGTGGAAATCCTGCAAAACATTTGCGAACCCTTGATTATAGAGTATATGGAGTTAAACCACACTAATTTGACTGTGCTCTAATGTACATGTGACGAATGAAGGCTAAAAATTCCCTAAAAAAAAATTCCCTAATGTGACCCAGCCGAAGGCCTTCAGTAACATATGGATCCAAGATCAAGCTGAGTTGGAGATACCTCCTGTAGAGGGAATTTCTTACAACGTTGACCGATATACAGGAATAATCGGTCATGCACTGTATTGTGATTTGTCGCATTTGACTAAAGGGTATAACTCGTAATTTCCAATCTGTAACTAGGACAAACCAAAAGAAAAGAGCCCTTCAACTCTGAGTTCCTAATTTGGAACTCAGGACGGACTCCTCCTGGTTCAGCAAGTGGCGGCAAATCAACAACACGGCGTATACAATAAACAAAGAAGTTTATGCTGAATATGTATATCAACATACAGACCACTGACTAAAAACCATGGACGGTGTGGCTCCATTGCCTTCCGTTCTATAGAAATGAAGCCAAAGTTCTTCTGCCACGTTGTCAAATTTGGAGCCAGGGTCTGTGCAGTAGAGAGGAGAGTCAAAGTCAGGTACACCTACTCATTTGGTAGGACCGCCCCCTTCTCCCAATTCCAAGGTCCAGCATGTCACCAAAGCTGTCAATCACTTCAATCCCGTGTATCTATGCCTACTTATGATATAGTAGATAATGTTTTAAAGAACTCATTTCTGGGAGAAAATAATAAATTTGATATGCAGATAGTATAGGGAAAAGTAACTTTTCAAATTAGACACTAGATGGAAAGACAGTTTAGACGAGAAAGGTGACATGGACAAGACACTATTTTGTCATTGACGCACATGTGGATGTCAGTGCTACACGTTATACTACAGCCAACCAGCAGGGGTGCTAGACCTGTGGTGGGTTCACTTTTTAGACACCTTTTTCTGTGGAAAGTCAAATGCAGCATTAGATTTACACAGGAGCTCATGATCTTCACAACGAGCAGATAAGTGACCAAATGTTTTAGTAGTAAGGAAACCTGTGTGCAAAACAATGGTGTTTTAGTGTTTATGTGGACCTGATACAATGTCTTTTGGTTAATTTGAATAATTACCATATACGGGTTAAATGGGTTAGGGGTGTGCAAGTTCTCAAAAAACTGAAGTTGGCCTCATTGGGGAAAAGTTTGAAATCTTAGGGTTTTTCTTCCCCACCACTTACTGTTTCATTATTATATTTCTTGGATTGTCTTATTAACTGACATGAACTTTTATTATATTCCTCAGATGGGAAATGAAAGTTGATACAGTATCATGTATTGGTTTCAGGCTGATGTTAGTTGAAAACTGGGTTGGATTTCAGATGGAGGGGGGGGGAGAGATCTGGTCCGTTTGGTAATAAATCTAGTCTGAAATATCACCATAGCATGTAGTGCAACATAAAGTAGTTCATGCGATAATAACAACGACCCCCTAAGTTACATTCTCAAGCGTGGACAAATCACTAGACAGGGTACCTGAGACCAACAAATCACGTCTCAGCCCCCCCCATAGTTGCCCAGCAGACAAATGCACCCATATGTGCCATATGTGGATTTTTTTTTTTTAAGTTTAATAAAGATGAGTAGTTTAAACAGTTTGATTGGTTATCAGTCAGTACTCAATGTTTCAGCATCTGTCCATCTGAAAAGAAGAATAGCATGTGTAATTTGACTGTCCTTGTTATTAAATCATCCAGCAGTCTGGTTTGTTCTGAAATGGACTGTGTCGTTCACATTAGCCTAGTCCATTGCGCCTTTGTCTGCACTGAGACATTTGAATTATATGTTTGGAACTGGTCGTTTTGTGAAATTGGTTGCAAGATGGAAGAGTTACTTTACTGCTTTGCTGTTCTGTTTGCTTTTGGTTGTCTGACTGATTGGTGTCTCTGCAAGAGACGTTTCCTCTCCCCTTTTGACGCTTGCAGGTGGAAGTGAGGCTCTTTGATGCCACACTACATAACACAGATGTGCCATTTGGTGCGACATACAGCTTTTTTTTGCTTTGCTTTTTTGTTTGTTTGTTTTTTTTATATATAAAGTTACTTGAATCCTTTTGTCTTTATTTGCTGTGTCCAAATCTATCTCTTGTGTTTGGAGCAGAAAATGAAGCTCACAGGGCATTGAAAATCTTCTATTAAGGTTGATCTTTTTTGTTGTGTGGATACTGTCAGGACGGTTAAAGTTGCTTCTAGACCTGTATAAAATATTGACTTAGAGTGCTAGAGAAAAGAGGAGCGAGTGATGGCAATGCAGAACGGAAAGGATGGATGTCTGCAAGTAGTCATTATCCAGAGGGATAGGAACAAGACCGGATTCTGTGCTCTATTTAAGCTCAAGCTTGTATAGAGTGGAGAGCAGGTGGGCTGGGCCATAAATGTTTCATTCATGTGTCTTTTTATACTCTTATTGCTAGGGACAAGGCCAAAATCTCTCATTGAAACTGTAGCTTTTTTTTAATTTTTTTAATAATAATAATATTGACAGCTGAGGTTGTTCAGTGTAATGATTTAATGACTTTCTTACTGTTCAACCATCCATCCTTCCATCCCACCATCCCCTCCTGATGTGCCAAAGTGAAATAAGGAATTTAATGCCGGAGCTGCAGAGGTCTTCTGCCAAGAGGCAAACTGGAGCAAGAGTGAACCATATGAATTTATTATCTAAAGCATGAATTATTACTGCACTGTTTTGTTTGTTTGTTTGTTTGTTTGTTTGTTTAATATGCAATTTCTTATGTTTTGTATGTATGTTTAGGTTTAGCTACATTTCTGTACTTACCCTGCACAGAAAAAGATGAGGAGCCATCTTTTTTTAATTATTATGCAGTATTTTGGCATGTTTATCAAAGGAGAGACTGTATTGGTAATGAAACAGCTGTTACTTTGAAGTCTCCTGTAATTTTACTAGGAGAACTACGTGCTTGGAAATATTCTGCCAATTTTGTTGTCACTGAAAGGAATAACTGAAGGACAAAATAATTTGTTACGGAGAAACAAAGAAAAGCAACGATGTAGATGCATGCGTGTGTGCGCATGCGTGCTGGTATACTTTTTATATAATTGGGACTGGGAGAGGGACTTTTTAGTCACAGTGTGTTGACAGTCACCATAGTGACTGCACTCTGAAGTAGAGAAAGAAGGAGTCTTTCACTCTGATGTCACGATTCCTCTGCAGCGCGATCCATCTGCTTGCAAAGTCTCTTATTCCCATGTGCACAAGAGTACAGAGAAAGCATCACAGTAAGTGTAATTGGATTGTGTCTGGTGCAGGGGGACTAGGAAATGTGTGTAGGTTACATACAGTAGGTTTAGCAAATTAAGGTTGGCTTAGTGTTTCATCTCTAGCTCACTGTGGACCAGTTCCAGATTCATAATGTCTCAATGTTTGAATGATGCAGAATGGACGCTGGTGAACTAGAGTTGCAGTGCCATAATAAATACAATAGACTGATGAAGTCTGAAATACCAGGATGGTGTGTGTTTGGGGTGGGGTGGGGTGGGGATGGGTGTGTCTGGATGAAATGTGATGCCTTACACTGTAACCATTATAATGGCTATATACAGATCTATTGTATCTAGCCATATAGGTTCACTAATTTGTTAGTATTGGACTGGAGTTGATTCCAGGATGTATTCCCACCTCATGCCTGGTGTTCCCGGGATAGGCTCCGGATACACCATGGCCTTAACCAGGATAAAGCGCTTATTGAAGATGAATGAATGAAATTTTACTGCTGGAGTGATCTACTGAAAAATAAGCAAGTACTGTCTCAGTTGCAGATGCTTAATTGTTTTGTTACCTCATGTATGCAATTTTTTGAAAATGTGCATAAAAACCAAATGGAAATGCAGAAATAAAAACAATGGATACTTTTTTTTTTTAAAAGCTCTTGGTTATAACTGTGGAATTTGAAAGGTGAGTTGTGTGGGGTTTTATAGAATTTTCATAGTGTTAAGTTCTGTAGTGGGAATTTGCAAGTGCTACAGATGTGCTGGCTGGAGAGTTTTTACAATCTGTCTGTCTCATGGGTTTTTAAAAAAAGCATATTACTTAGTTTTGTATTCTTGCACCTTTATTAGTCTCCAAAGTGGGAAAAACCTTTCTTACTTAATCATCTCTACCTGTTTCTTCTGGTCATGTCTTGTGCTGGATAATAAATATAGCCTAATAATATAAATGTATAAATATAGTCTGTAGATAAGGCTGGAGTCATGTAAAAACTCATGGGAAACTCTAGCAGAAACAAGAGATGGCTTTTGCTGAGCAGATTTAGTCTAGGTGAGTAGTTTTTCCTTTAAGCAGAATCATTCGCCAAAGATGACGTGAAGTCTCATGATTACAGAAAGCCTTGGCCTTTCCATCAAAGCTCCTCCCAAGGCAGTCTGACGAAGCAGGTGGCAGGAGAAGCCATGCCTTCAAAAAGCTCCAGAGTCTTTTGTTCTGCAGAATCATAGTGTGCCCTAAATTTCTCGCTCCTTCGCCATGTCTCCTCCAGGTGTGTCATGTGATCCAGTACTGAGAGCCACACCTGGATCATGTAGCCTGGTCCCTCAAAAGGCCCTTTCTAGGGGCGCCATTAGGGACGCACGCTAGCCCTGGCTGACCCCAGATCATGAGAGATCCATGATATTTGTACTGTTCCTATTCCTTTATGTCAGAAGAATGAATGAAATAAGCTTTCCTCTCCCAGTATTTGTTTGTCTTGCACACGTACTGTCTGTCTCTTCCTTTTCTGAAAGTAAATTGTTTTACATTAAAGTCGCTGTCGTCATTGTCGTGCAGAAGATCTACGCTGCGAATCGATTTGGTTTCTGGCTCGAGGCACCCTGCTACGATAGTGAGTGAGGTTTTGATTCTAAGCCTTGCTGTTCCTCGAACCCCCTTCTGCCCACATCAGGCAAGATCGATTTGTTCATTTATCTAATTTTAGTAGCAGGCGCGCTCTCGCCCTCACACTGCACTGTGTCAGAGGCGCATATGGTGTGGAGTTATTGCGCATTTACTCTTTAGATGGAATAAATTAGAATGTGTTTGCAAGTAAATGAGTTAATTAAGAGTGTTTGCTCACCTTTTGGGGGTTCTCACTGGAACAGATGGTGCCGTAGTCTTCTTTCGGTGCCATTGCAAAGGCTTTCAGCACCTCTGGAGCTCCCGAGTTGTCTCACAGAACCTCAGGGAACGTGCAGGGTTTTAGAACAGCTTGCATTTACCTGGATAGTGATATCATTAGTCTGTCGAATAGCCTATAGATTAGCAGACTCGATCCCCCTGTTGTGTGTGTGTGTGTGTGTGTGTGTGTGTGTGTGTGTGTGTGTGTGTGT
>JAOTRR010000031.1:16341195-16357873 GCA_028570945.1 Gogo arcuatus
TAAAACAGCAGGTGTGTGGGTGTACCTAATAAAGTGGCCGGTGAGTGTATACTGTGTATAAATCAAATATACACCTGGTGTGATTTTATAAAAGACGTTGCCATTGGTTGGGAGCATTTCACGCAACAATTCATGCAATCATGGTGAAGGTGAAAGAGCTTTCTAAAGTTCTCAAGGACAACATTATTAAACAGAACTCGAAAGGAAAAAGCCACAGAGCCATAGCAAAGTCCTTAAACATCCTCGTCAGTACAAGTGGTTCGATAATATGCAGGGGAAAATCCACAGAACCAACAACTAATCCTCTAGGTGCGACAAGCAAGATTTAACAACGTGCTCTGTCATTAATGATGAGGAAGGTAAGAAAGAAGTCAGCTGTCACTCAAAAAGGGTTGCAGGACGACCTGAAAGCAGCAGGATCAATAGTTACCGAGATGTACATCTAAAAGCATTTACACAAATCAGAACTCTTTGGAACAATATACTCTGGTCAGACGAAACAAAAACAGAACTCTATGGCAATAATTCAACTCATCATATTTGGAGAAAGAAGGGTTGCGTGTATGATCCTAAGAACCCCATCATACTCAGAGTGAAGTACAGAGGTGAGTGCATCATGATATGAGGCTGCTTCTTTACAAATGGTACTGTAGCATTACACATCATCAAAAGAAACAGGAGTGGAGCGATGTACCGGGACATGTTATAGGAGAATTTAATCTCATCAGCCAAGAAACTAAATCTGGGGAGGAGATGGCCATTTCAAAAAGACAACAACCCCAAACATACAGCAACAACTCAGGAAGGTCTTGCATGGCCTAGGCAATTTCCTGACTTCAATCCCATTGAAGATTTATGGAGGATTTTGAAATTGCGAGTCCGTCAGAGGGACATTCATAACCTTAGGGAATTGAAGATGATTTGTTAAGAGCAATGGGTCAAAATTGAACTACAATACTGCAAAAAAGCTAACTACTTTTTATTGTAGACATCTTGAAGCTATAATTGCTAACAGTAACTTTGCAACAAAGTACTTATGCTGGTCATTTGTGGTATCTGAATATTTTTTTTCATTAATTTTGTGTTTTAAACAATCTTTGCTTATGGTTAGAAATGCATACATTTGTTCATATTTATAAGTACAAAGTAAAAATGAAGTGAAGAAGTGTCTGAATACTTCACCGTAAATAAATACACCCAATGTTTCAAATTTTCTGTTCAAACAAGAGAAGAATCTGCTTGCCTTCCCTCTAACCAAAATCATTCTCTCAGAATTTATTTTTAAACCACATTATTTTCTTGCAAAAACATTTCCTTGTCTGCCAGCTTGGTCTGAATAGCTAGCAGCTGCCAAAATACAGGCTGAGCTGGTCAAATTGGTAGACCTTCTTTATCAGCCGGTAGTGGTGGTTGAAAGGAATTGCTACTAAAAATCCTTCATTGTCTTATTTTCTTTAAAAAAAAAACAAAACCTACAATGATAAGACAATTAGAAAATTATTTCTTCTCTTTTCTTGAGTAATAAAGATCTTTGTTTTTACCTCTTTGTTTTGGCAGCTGGTAGCTGGTCACACCAAGCTGGATTTTTCAGCGGGGTTTTGTGGCAATATTATTGACTCCCCTAAAAAACTTGCACTGTTCTCTCCATGACGTCTTTAGCTGCAGCTTTAAAAAACATCCCTGGAACACAGGGTTTCTTGAGAGTTGCCCCATATTCTGGCAACGGAGTTGAATATGTTCTATTAGGTCATTATTTTTCTAGAAGAATCTTTTGGACACAGCTGTAGACGTAACATCATCATGCTCCTTTGATGAGGAATATGCAAGATAACCAGTCATTGGGCTATAAGGAGGGCTCTGCTGTAGAACATTAGCCTCCAGGTTTTGCAGTCTTATCTCCTGAATGATGGATTTCAGTTGATCCATGTCTATCATCAATTTGCCTAGAAAGTGACTCAAATTGCTTTCTGGGCTTCTTATCTTTCTCATCACCTGATGTGGACACATGCTACTAGTAAGCTGGTTAGGATGTGGTGTTTGGATCAGAATCAACTCTTAATCAAGGTCTAAATCACTGTTTTGGTATTGCTACGCAAGCAACGCAGTTCATGTCCAAGCTAGACTAGCTAGACTACCTCCTTAAGATGGTCAATGCCGAGGCAGGGAGTTATAGCTGGTTCCCTTCTTCAGCTGCAGAGGATTCAGACACTGCTTGCACGAGCAGGAGTTTTGTAGCATGATGCAGATGACTCGGTAGATAGCGCCAAGGGAGAACCCACTGCAGCGGCGAGAAAGTGGTACAAATGGCAGGAAACCCAACTCCAGCTCCAGTATGGCTTATGTAGCAGGATCAGCAGTGAACAGTAAAAGGTATAGTAAGGAAGAACCACTTAAGCACATTAGCAGCGACGCAGGCCTGCAGGTGGGTTAGACTGTAGGGGTGTGGAATACTGTGAGCAGATAAAACAGAGGGAGAACCTAATTCACAATTAGGGCCATAAAAAAGTCTGTGTGTGGCCAGGAAGACACTCACTTGAGGCACTTGTTAGACATCCATCCATCCATCCATCCATCCATCTATCCATTCATTATCTATACCACTTATCTGTCAGGGTCGTGGGAGCTGGAGCCAATCCCAGCTGACTTCAGGTGAGAGGTACACCCTGGGCAAGTTGCCAATCTACACTTATTAGACATAATAATTAAATATCCTTTAGACATGACGTTCTGTGAGGATGTATTGCAGATACAGTTATTCATAGGAACCTGTTGAATTAATCTGTTCCTTTGTTTGTTTTACATTCATGGAATACATTTCTGTATACAGACTGTCATAATATCCGACATGTATTGTATTTTTAATTCCCTGAAGATATCATGGGGGGGGAAAAAAGACTTTATCATGACGGTGAATGTGTAACATTTTCCAGTAGCCCTGTCTAATCGTGAATGGTGATGGTGAGACAGACTTTATCTCTGCTGTGTCACAGGGGGACACATATGGCCATGTATCAGGTTACAGGGCAAACAGAAATAGAACATGCTAGAGAGCAGGGTGCCACAAGGAGCAAAAGGCATTTCTTATTGATTAGAGAGGACTTGAATTATTCAGAGCTCCAGCAGGAGTCCATTGCAGTACCCTGTTGAGAGGTGTTGGTATTTAAACACAGGGAATAAGCCTTGTGAACTCTGGTTAGGAATATGATTGAGATGAAATACTGCTTCCAGTTCTGAACTCTGGTTAGGAATATGATTGAGATGAAATACTGCTTCTAGTTCACTATTTATAGGTAATGAATAGACTCTATAATATAATAGATATATTGGGATATCTTATCATCACCTGTGGCATTCTGACAAATTGGGTTAACATGGTGGAATTGAGATCGGTATCATTGTAAGTTAGGTATATCAGTTGCCAGCATGGTATATCCAGCTGATCTACAATACAGACAGGAGATGCCCTCTGGCAAAGCCTCTACAACTGAGCTCTGTCTCTACAGAGAGAAATCAGGGTTTCTTTCACAAAGCAAAATGAACATGATCAAGTAAACCACATTGTTATTGCTTTTGGACATGAGGAAATGGGTTGATTATGGCTGCCATATTGACTCGTCAATTGCACAACATGAAACCATTTTGCTTTGTCATTGCAATGGGACAGCCCCATGACACATTAGCCCAAAGGAACAGTTTGTACTTGTTGCTTTTAATAGTATATGGACGTCACTATTAAGAAAACTATTAACCAGTGTTTGTAAACAGCCCTTTTACTTGACCAGCAGCTAGCTTATCTGTGCTGAATAATCTGGGCAGGTCAGTGGTTGAATGAATTAGTTATCAGGATATGGTGGATCCAATAACATTTTTACTGTATTATATTGTATGATTCGTACAGTTCAGTAGATCTCGAAGTGTGTTCAACATGTCATCATCAAGAATATTGAGTGCTAATGTCCTCTTTTAGGAGCATTTAACTACAATAAGTCAGTGCAGATTGTTATTTTCACTGTTGCCCAAAATCTTATGCTTTGCATACCAATGTTAAACAGATACACTACATGGCCAAAAATCTGTGGACACCTGACCATCACACCCATATGTGGTTCTTCCCCAAACCGTTGCCACAAATTTGGAAGTATACAATTGTAAAGGATGCCTTTATATGCTGTAACATTACAATTTCCCTTCAGTGGAACTAAGAGACCCAAACCTGGTCCAGCATTACAATGCCCCTGTGTACAAAGCAAGCTCCAAGAAGACATGATTTGCCAAGGCTGGTGTGGAAGACCTCGAGTGTCCTGCACAGAGCCTGGACCTCAACCCCAATGAACACCTTTGGGATGAACTGGAACACTGACTGTGTGCCAGCCCTTTTTGCTCGTCATTGGTGCCTGACCTCAATAATGCACTTGTGGCTGAATGAACACAAATCCAGGAGGTTATTGTAACAGCAAAGGTGAGCTAAATCTGGAATGATAAGTTTAAAAAGCATATATGCACTGCACCAAAACCCCAAGAAGCCAGAGATATCTTTTTTAAATTCTTGCAAGAATCTGGATCATATTTGGATCGTGTCTGGAGATTTTTTTTGACAATGCCATGATTGGAGAGTACCAATATATGATGGATTTCATCATATATGGGTCATAGTTTGAAATATCTGGGCAAAACCATCTCCAGATTCTGGGGTATTATGTGCAGTGATTGGTGTGATGGTCAGGTGTCTACAAAATTTTGGTTTTAAAATGTATATAAATGGAAAGTGAGAAGGACCTTTTTTGAGTAGATCAGGAAGTTAGTAATCAAGAGCAACGTTCCAGTGGAAAGGGGAGTTCCATCCATTGTTCAAACCTTCAGCATGATTCACATTTAAGATATAACTCGGGTCACAGCATCCACAATGGAAAATGACAGCACTTTTGTTCCTTATCCAGCTGGAAGTGAAACTATGAACTAATGTTGATAATATTGATCATGATACAATCAGTTTTCTTTGAGTACCATTTTCCATACATTGCTCTGCATGTGTTTTCTCTAGCTAGGACCGGCAGGATTTCAGCGTACAGCATCAACAGATTACACCAGAAAAGTTAAGGGTACTAGTATTCTTCAGAGGAGTCATGTTTGGGGATCAGACCAAGCACAGACTTGATCATGAGGCCCCTCTGGTTAATGGTATTTGCTTCCAAGCAATTTTAGGCAGATGGAAAAAGGATTGCAAGACTGTAGGATTGATGTCATTTTCTTACCATACACCTTGATTAATTATCCTTTGAATAATTTTCATTATGAATTGCCAATCATGGAAACTCTGATATTCAGTTTCAGTTGGCATTTGAAACACTGGCACCGTACACTTTCATTCTTCTTTCCCTGTCCTGGTCCAGTCTCTTTCTCACTTATTGCTCACTCTTCATCGTTCTACTGCCATTCTTCTGTATATTCCAGTGATACGAAACTGATATGGATGATATTGGGGAAACAATCAACTTTCTCCACATCCATAAATAAATAAAGTGTGTGGACTTGCACATATAAGTAATCAGAGAATACTAGTTTATACAAAATGTGTTAACAGTCAAACTCTTATGCCAACTATGATTAAATGGGCTCTAAGGAATAGTACGCATTTTGTGCATCAACTCTCTGGTAGTTCTTAAAAGCTTAAAATCTCTTGTTCCTAATATTGGCATTATGAACAATTATGACATTCCTGATTAAAGTTTTTGTACAATGTTCATCCAAACAATTTCAATAATATAGTTTACAAATTTATTCCCATTCAAGTTTTCCTAAAGAAGTATGTTTATGCAAGTTGAAATATTACAAGCAAAAATGTAATTTTATATTGACTTACATACACATTATATATTTTTTTTTCCTCATATGGACCATGAGAAGCACACAAAGAAACACACAGCAGTTAAGGTTGAAATATAGAACCTTTTATTTTCGTTTTGAGTAAATAGTGTTGAAAATCTGAAATAAGGATTAAATTAGGCTTACTGAGACAACCTTTGGATTTACATTAAATAGTAAATGACACCTTACATGCCCAAATCCAGTGACAATGAAATGCTTCCTTAAAAAGTTTTCTTTTGTAATTGCTTTTCATATTTTCCCTTGTTCAAGTTCAAGTATAAAAATTCCCAACAGTGTAAAATAGCTCATCTGATGTATATTAAAAGCAGAAGAAGCACAGATATTGAACCTTGACAAGGACTATACATTCTAGTGTATGAAGCAGCATTTTGCTTAGTTTTTACAAGGAGGTTTTTTTTTAAATTTTCTACAGTTCTAGATATGACAAAAAAGAGATCCTGCCTGCAAATAGGCCTGCATTAAATAAACATCTTACAAGAGGCATTAACCTAGCAGATATTTAATGAAATGCTCTAAAATTCATAAGGCATAGAAAAAAAAAAAATGTACAGTGCACATACAGAATTGTATCTTAAATAAATCAACATTTTTGGTTGAGTATGTTAATGATATTATAACTAAATCTACTCAATAACTTATAATATGCCATGAGATGAATACATTATTATTAATACAGTACCGCCACTTAGTCGCCATCCTTAGAGCGCAGCATATCTCAAAATAAATAAATAGCAGTTCTCTTTTTTTCTCTTTAAATAGCATTACAGTTGTAAGGCACTGTGAACTCTGATACTTGTGTTTGAGCCCTCAGCTTTAGTGCTGCTTTCTAGTACAAAGACGTGACATTTGGTTTTCTGAGAGAACAGAGAATGGATTCATCTCTCACTAGGAAAGACATGCTGGTGCACAGACATTTCTCTAGACAAACACAAAAGAAAAGATGATTTACACCGATAGAGTTTGGTTGAATGATGGACGTTCGTTGGTATACTGTTGAAGTCTGTTCGTCTCACTCTTTCACTCGTTCATTCCAGAGAGGAGCTGCTCATGAGCGAGAGATGCGGCGGCTGGTGTTGAGGGTGATGTTAGAAGGGGATCGGGGGAGTGCAGCCTGTGCTTAAGCCTCCAACCCGTCTCTCTAGAACAGAGGTGAAACTGCTGACAAAGCTGGAGGGGGACGTGTTCCCGAACGGGCACAGGGATTAAAATGTGACAGCTCAACAAATGAGCACAAGTGATGCGTTCTTTCCAGAGCAATGTGTCTGTGTATATGAGCCTGTCTGTCCCCACACAGCAGCTGTTGCCTGCTCCTCACTCACAAGTCTCCAGCTCTGACCTTTTGTCAATTTGGACTTATCATACAATGCAAGTGCATGGATAAGTGTATGTGTGCAATAATGTGTAGATGAGTTAACATTTTGCCCCAGTGTTAAGGAAATTAGTGTCTGTGCTTGAGTAGGCAAATAATACTATGTAAGTCTTTTCATCATGCTCTGAAATTGTTCGTCATTCTTCAGAGGAGGGTGGCAGGAAATCTCCGCAGTTTGTTTTGTCTCCTGGCGGCTGTTTTTGCTTTGCATAGGTCAAGAGGTTAAAATAGGAATCAGAGTAGGGGGACATTCAGCATCAGGAAGATAAAAAGGTAATCCTGAACATGCCAGACAACGCTACAATTATATTTTCTGTCACTCCATTTCTCCACAGTTGTGTACTACTCCCTGATTGGCAGTTTGTTTGTCTTTACTAATCTGTTGGAAAAATGCTCCATTTCCCTGATAATCAGAAAACAAAACCTTGCAATGCACATTAGACGACAGACCAGAAAAAAAAATTCCCTCAAAAATGAGAATAAATATGTAAGTTAGAGGGCTTCAGAATCAAAACACTGTGCGGACATCTAACGTCCTTTTATGAAGAAAAGTCTTCTAATTTAATGACAGCATCTGGACTTAAGGCTTCTTCTACACCTCCAAGCCACAGTGATTAGTCATTGCGTTCTCCTTTAGCAATAAATACACTACATCAATATTAAGCATAAAGGTAACAATAACAATATTGATAATGGTAAAAAGTTAAATCTCTGTCTTTACGCCTTCTCTGATTTTTTTTTTCACATTTTTTTTCTTTTTTTTTGGTTTAATCACAGCAAGTTGGAAAGCGATGGAGTTCCCACCTCACTTAAACACCTCCATCAATCATCATCCTCATCACATTATCCTCCCTCTGGTGAGACACCTCTATATGGCCAATGAGCAGTCACGGGGCATTGGCTTTTCCTCACTTCTCAGTGCCATAAACCGCTATTGCATGCGCTCGGCCTGCAGTTGCTGGGGCTGGTACTGACCGAATGCTGCGGCTGCGGCGGCTGCGGCTGAGCCTGGAGTGGCAGCGGCCAGTGGCTGCTGCACAGCGTAGCCATAGCCGGCCGTAGTGACGTAGCCGGCTGCGGCGGGGGAGGCGGCATATGGGTACTGCTCATACGCAGCAGCGGCAGCCGCAGCGGTGGCAGCGCTGGCATACTGTGCGTATGCAGCTCCAGTGTAGTCGATGTAGGGCGAGGAGGCAGTGGCGGCGGCGGCGGACGCAGTGGCCGGCTGCACGTGAGGGATCACCACGCTGGGCTGCATGAATGCCTGTGGGTATATGTAGTGAGCGGGGATCCTGCGACACACAAACACACAACACTGTGTTAGTCACAACAAACTAGAGCTGCAAACCGCACATGGTTTGAACTGCAGAAACACAGCCACAGGGCACAACCCACACCGTGGCCAAACACGCCATTTCCACAATCCAAAAAAATTCACACCCCATTTTCCAACAACACCAAGGAAATGCCTTGTAGTGATTATGAGACTTATAGGGTTGCCAAAATAGACATTTCACTGAAAAAAATGACATATTAGACTTGGACCATAATAACTAACAAATGCATTCCATTTTTTTTTTTTTAATAAAGTTAAGACTTATAATATTTATTAGTCATATTAATAATTGACTATTACATTTAAATATCATTTTCACCTGGGAAACAGCAGCTGCAGAAATTAAAGAGAGAGAGAGCAAATATAGGGGTGTCAGCAATATTACAGGCATGCTGCAAGTCACATGGCCCGTTTTGGAGCTCAGTAAAGGGGGAAAGTGGGACCCTGCGGAAGCAGAGAGCTGATGAGGTGAGCATTGTGAATGTGTCACTGCGACTTTGACAGCTGGACAGTTTTCAAAAGGAGACACTGCTGGCCATTTCCCCCTCCGCTCTTAGACAATGAGCTTCGTGCTGGATGGTACACACAGAGGGAGTTTTGATTAAATAAGCAATCAGGAACAATAAGCACATTCTGCCTTTCATTACATACCCCAGTGCATTTTGAGAGAAGCCCCCACCACCACCACCACCACCACCACCACAGTTTCCCCTGATCATCTTTGCTGTTTTGTTTTCAAGATGTATTGAGCGAAGAAGAGATGTAATTTATTTACTATATCTGAAATACTTGGCTTTTTTAATGGTTTTGTTCATTTTTTTAGAACATTACTACATTGTTGACAATGTAATGAGGGTTTAGGCCTAAAATGTGACTTAAACTAAGCACACAAGCTTGTTAGAACAGCATTCAGGCTAATATCAAATAATACAAAGATAAAACTGGAGTTATAAAAGTGCTATCATGGCAACCCTATTTTCAGCACACCATCATACAATACAATCCAACCCACCAACAAACTGAAAACCATGGCCCCAAATGAAGCAAGTGATGAACACAAACATTAAAAAAAAACTCATCACCAACACAACTCAGTCACACAAAGCACAAAATGAAGAGTAAAAAAAAAGGGCAATCTCTAGCATTTTTCTCACTCAGGTCAAAAGGCAAAGCTGTTTCTATAATATCCTGCATGGAGGCCTTGCCAGCCTGAGCTATGCCTAATAGCATTGCTTTATGGCATAAATAAATAACAGCACAGCACACACAATATAAAGGATATGGGTTACAAAACACAATGCCAGGGACACCTAAGCACATCAATTCTCACACAAAACACAGTTTAGAGTAAAACACACCGTTCCAGAACTAGAAGAATTATACACACAAAACCACATGTATGAACAAACACACACACACACACACACACACACACACACACACAACTACAACATTACACCACACATGTAGGTGGCCAAAGTAGCAGAGCAGCTTTGCTCTAAATTAAAGGTGGACAGCTGAGAATAGCTGACATAGCTGGGCATTTTCTCTTCACCATGGACACACGATGAGACAACACCAGTTTTAATCATCGTTATTTGGCTACTGTGTGTTTCAGTTAGCTAAAGGAGCTATGAGGACCACCGTTGTTTGGAGGAAAAAAAACAAACAAACAAATCTTTGGCTCACCAGACTCAGCACCTGTAACTTGCTCAAACTAGTTTAGTATTACGTAACCTCTAACAATTTATTTCCTTGAATTTAGTTAAATCATTTCCTGTAAAATTATATGATACACATTTAATGACGTCTGGATCTCGATTTTTTTATAGCTTGCTCTCTGTTTGAATGACAGGAGAAGCTGGACTCCAGTTATTTTCATCTCCAGCAGCAGCTGTTGTGGTACGCTCAGAAGCCACGACACAGCATGTCTGAAATCACACCAAGCTCTTCTCCCTCTCCCATGTCCCTGTTCATTTCTCCATCAGAGCCAGCTTTCAACAGCACTGCAGCACAGAGATCCAATAATGACTCGAAAATAAACTCATGCTGGAGTCCAAATTTTGTTCTCAAGCATTATTCTAGCCCCTTTAGCTGGAAAACAAATTCTACAGACTCAGCACCGATTTATTTCATGACCATTATTTAAATGGGTACAATAAAAAGTTTTGATTATTTACCAGTCATGAAGCTGTTTATTCCTGAACTTTCCAACTAGAGAACGTTAAAAAGTTGAGTTACTAGCCAGGGTTCCATTGCAGTTTTGCACACAACAGAAGCGATACTTTAAACATTTCGACAAAACACAATTGCGAATGGTCTGCATTTCCATTAAGTGATGTTATGCGATTAAAGTTGGGTTTTCTCCTCCCGTGATAGTTTCTTCTTTCACGATAGCTCGTACAGAGCGGTTTTTTCCCCCAGAAATGTAGCGTTTTCATTTGCTCGTGATGTCATGCATGTGAGTTAAATGTGAAAAATGTGTTTCCATTTCACTTTTGCGAAATATTACTTTATCGAATCGCCTGAAAAACCACCTCAACCGAGCGTAAAAACTCTTTTGCGATATTTGAGAGTTTTTTCAAAATTCACGTGTCTCCATTACTCGTTTTTTAGTTCGCTATTTCAAACCAGCTAATACCTATAAGCACTCGATGATCAATGTAATAATTTTGTTAATGGTGAGGCTGAGGTGAGGCTGAGGTGAGATCCATTGGTTAAGACAATCTTAGTATGAAGGTACTTTTGTTGGACAGGGCCATATAAAGAGTAGAAGCTCAGGGCTTGTGTTGCTGGTTCTGCATCAATGAGTTTAATACCTTGACAGTCATTCCTAAACATTTCAGTACTGTAAGTAAACATTTGTCAAGACAAAAATCTATCCCAACACTGCACTGTAATCTCAGGCCCAGTTTCCCAAAACCATTGCAAAGTTAAGATCATCTTTACTGGCAGAGAAAGAGGTCTACCATTTAATGATGATCTTTGTCTTGTAATGCTTTTAGGAAACTTAGCCTTGAGCGTACATTAATCTGTTTGTCTCCTCTCTCTTTTACAACTACCTGATATCACCATTGTGAGAACCCCTTCTAATCACATTTTAATCAGTGTTCTCCTCAAATGTCCTTCAAAGTCAAACTAACTGATTGCAAGCACTTAACAACAGACCAACTGGTTCTGTTTGGTCTTGTTTAGTGCCTTGACCACAAACAGGTGGCATGGTGTGCAACAAGCAACCGATTTCTCCCACAGCCATCAATAGCCCAGAGCCTGTAAAGAGTATAGACCCAAGACCCGTGGGATTCAGGAGTCCATTTCCTCCTCGGGCACTGGTTAAAAATACCTCTGTTACCAAGTGGCATGCCAGACCACAGCATTTTTCTCCTTCTGACAGGACTGTTGGGGCCAGTCATATTAAAGTTCATATCTATATAAAGGTTTGAGATCAAATGCCATGGAGAAAGTGTCCATCACATTTGGCTCGAGGAAGCACACGTGTTGGAATCCATTGAAACCAGAGTGCTTTTCTAAAAGTCAGCATAACACATGCACTAAGACTTATGATTCTCCATTTTAAATCCAAGCTATTCTGTAACCTCAAATGAAGAACCAGCTCCAAGCATTCAACATTTTGCACTTTTGAGAGTACCGATATCAGATCCAAAGAAAAGGCCACTTTATGAGATACAGGATAATAGTATCATATCTAGTGTGTTAGTCAAATTAATAATAATAAAATAAAAATCCCCATCTACAGAGCCATACACTGACTTCAGCCTAGTCAACTGCCATCCCAATGTGACACTATTGTGTTGTCTTTGGCCCCATACCAGCATGAGCCAACTGCTCCAAGGTCAGAAACATGAGGTTCCCTTTCAGCTGCCCTACACGGCACTGTTGCTATGTGAGAGATTCCTTTTAGGTGACACTGCATTATAGTGGGCCTGTTTTCCAGAGTGGACCTCATCGCTGTATGCGAGATGCAGTCCAGCTCCCAAAGCCAGAGAGTAACAGAGACAGAGAGAGCAGGCCTCATGCAACTGCACTGTCAGCACGATGGTCTTTGTGTGGCACAATAGAGAAGCTTGTTTTCCTTAACGCCGCACGGGCCCATGTGATAAAGGCTCGTTTAGAGGCCTGTGCCTTTCAGACATTTGTTTGTGTCACATTGAGGGGCTTGCAACACGGCAAACACATGCAGGCACACACACACACACACCCCTACACTCATACACACTCCTACAGTCACAGAATTAAATAGTACAAAGGCTAAAAACCCTTCTGAATAACTTCCCCATTACAACATATCCAAATTTTGGTTCATAATAAAGAGTTGGCTTTCCAACGAAAACGACTCAGTCGCTTTCCCATGTGTACAACAACATATCAATGACTGAAAAACTGCAGTTCTCCAGGGACTCTGGATCCACTGCATGATGCCTTATAGGGCTAGAAAGAAAGACAGAGTAAGAGAAAGAGCAATAGAAAGCAAAAGAGAAAAAGATAAAGTGAAAGCAAGAGAGAAGGGGAATAAACAGACAGATAAAAGTGTGCATAAAAGAGTGCAAGAGGGAAAAGGATCTACAAATCCACCACGGTCATGAAGAATGTCAGTGGGAAAGAAAAAACAGCAACGTGCAAGCAAGTTGTTGTTGGGTTGTTTGGTTGAGGTTGGGTGGAGGAAGGGGGTTTTAACCATGACACACACACACAAAAAAGATTGCACTCACTCCAAAAACAAGACACCAAAAAACAAGCTACAGCAAAAAATAAATTAAAAAAAAAAAAAAAAAAAGCATCAAAGGAAAGCCCCACTTTGCTGCCATGGCAAAGTTATCACACCTCCACAACTCTGAAAATCAACACCCCCAAACCAGCCTTTTTTCCCCCCCCAGTAAATGAAAAAAGCACACAGTTTTAGCTATTAACACCACTTCATGACGGTAAAAAAGGCACACACAGCTCTATGCACTATTAAAATAAAAAGTCCAAACCAAACTAAAAAAACCAACATACATGCATATGTAATCACCATTTCGAGCTTGTTTGTGTGTGATTGAGTCTACAGGTACGGTAGCTATTGATCTGAGCAATGCCCACAGAGCTATTCCTCAAACCATCAGTTAGCTTAACCCATATCGAGCCTGTCGGACCAGAGAAAGACAACATTGAGTCAAGCTACAGTGTCTATCAATCAATTTAAAAAAAATCTCATACATACAAACACACACACTTAAAAAGGACACACGTTCTTAACGCTATCAAATATTCAAAAGGGGTGACACTGTGGTTAGCCATTGATGATCATCATAATTAAAGATTAACAGCTGTATCTACGTAAATACTGTACAACCCTGCTGAGAGCTTTGGAGAAATGACTGGGGTTGGCTCCAGTGTCAAAGACTGAATTTGTATGCTTTGGATATAACGTATATACAGTAATTATTATATAGCTTACGGTTGTTTGAATCTTTCTCACCAGCAGAGTCAATATTGATCTCCAGTACTGTTGCTACTCACCCATAAGGCCTCTGGATGAAAGCTGGATGAATTTGGGGTACACCAAATGTGAATCCTATGTAGAAACATAAATGCCACATATTTCTGGTTAAGATACTGCTGTGTGATTCAAATGTTCCCTTAAAAGGTCAGAGTTGCATGAAGCTGAAATCAGCAGGATGTATTTGGATACATGATCATGCTCTGTTGATGCCTGAGGCTGCACCGGTCACGTGTTTTCTAAAGACAATGCAAAACCCTCACCTGGCTGCATCACCCGCGGCTTGGCTCCCAGATAAGCCAGGTTCACGTTGGCCTTCCTGCCGTCAATGATAGGGTTGGGGTCCTTACAAGCTCTGTCTGCTGCAGAGCGGTCTGCCATTGTCACCTGGTTTAAAAAAAAAAAAAAAAAAAAAAATGACGTATTGAATGAAGTGACGTTGACGTTTACTCTACCTGACATTAATGAAATGAAATACAATTAACACAAATTGTCATCTTTGACACTTCTTTTCCTACAATCCTAACACACTTATTTCTCTGATGTGCATTATGCTGGGCCCAGACTACATGAATTCTGCCCGGTTTTAACAAGATTTTGTTGTGGCCAACAAATTTCCAGCGTTGGGCTCCAAATATGAGTGTCAGGAACGACAAACAGGTCTTGTAGTGTGACAATCGAAGAGGCATCTGGGCGCCCCACGACATCCCGACGAAAAGTCTAGCATGTCAGCATTTTTTGTATTTTATCGCCTAGCTTGACAATCCCATGACGTGTTCCTTGACAGCCATGATTGGCAATTTCTTGACCCCCCTCCCCGACAACACGCAAGAACCTGAACAATGATTGGTCAGGGTCCAACTTGTAGTGTTGCCAGTCTCCTGACCAAGACAACAAGAATTTATGGCACTATGATTGTCTAATCGGACATGGTGCCCATTACGAAACACAAAAATATCACATAGTCTGATCCCAAGTCCGTTTGCATGGCAACTGGACCACAAAGTGTAGAGGCTAGATGTTTGGCATAACCTTTTGATAACAGTTTGACTGGTTAGTTTGGCAATTTAAAAGAAGAAGAAGAAGAAGTTGTTCTAGGCCAAGAGCAGAATTATTAGGCATCATGTCTAAAACCAATTTGCTGGACTCACTTGAGGACAGTTGACCATTTCCAAGCCAATTTCTTGACTTTCTGTTCATGACACTTTGACATATATCTTATAAGCCTTATCGCCGACAGGAGTATAGTAATCCTAGGAATGAGTTCTGTTCATCACCAGAGGACATTTTCAAACTTTGGACACCCCAACAATTAATTCACAAACCCATGTGGAAAGTTTGTATCTTTACTTCAAATAACTCACAAACTATTAGCAACAGATCAAAACCACGAGCAAACCTGACAAAAAGGGAATTTTCAGCTATTATGTGTTGGTGTGACACCATACTCCCTCAACACCCGCTTACAATTTGACTTAACGGTCATACACAAATCTAATTAGACTTCTGGGCAGAGGATTTCTGAGTTTTGTGGTGAAACGTGACCGCTTGAATGTGTTCATACTCATACAGTAGGAGTCCATTTCTGTCCCCCAAGGTACAATTCACACTAATGTACCCCCTAGGGCTTATTATTGGACATCAAGGTAACTATGTGTACCTTTTTAGACATCATATATGATGTCATATATGTTCCCAGGCAGCATATAAAGGGTATAAATAAGTACCTTAGAGGGTACTGCTCCAGTGACAAGCCGTGGTACCCCTAAAGGTACAATAATGTACTTTATTTTCTGAGAGTGAAGGAGCCTAACCTTCATGAGAGCATATGATGATGATGATGATGATGATGATGATATAAAAAAAAAAAAAAAAGTTGTGATGCAACAATACTTACAAAACCATACCCCCTGGACTTCCCAGTCTGTCTGTCGGTAATCACGACAGCCTCCTCGATTTCCCCAAACACCTCAAAATATTTCCTCAGACTGGAATCCGTGGTGTGATAGGGCAAACCTCCGACAAATATCTTGGTGTAGGTGGTGTCCTTTTGGGTGGTATGCATCCTCAATCCTCAAGAAACGCTTGCGTGCAATGCAATTAGGAAGAAAAAACAAAACAAAACAAAAATGTAGTGCAACGTTTGAGCCTATATTTCTACCTCTATATTTCTTTAAAGCACGAGGAGTTACGGAGAAATCTAAAACACAGGTTTCAGGCGACAAACTTTGTTACTCGAGGTAGATTTAACTGTCACTTGTGAGGCGCTGAGCAGCGGATTGTTCCGGAGATCATCATGTGGGTTGAACTCCGCTTCGTAACTGACGTGCTTTCTAAAAAAAAAAAAAAAAAAAAAAACACTGCCCGTGACCCATTCCTAAATGCGCCTGATTAAACCCCGCCCACACCGCCCTGTGGGAGGGGGCAGTGCGTTACACCACGCCCACTGCACGCGCCCATAGCACGAACAGCTGGAGAACGTACAACGGGGTAGTTGTGCTCGCGCTCATCCACAAACACTTGTTGCTTTGATAAGTCTCTCTCTCTCTCTCTCTCTCTCTCTCTCTCTCTCTCTCTCTCTCTCTCT
>JAOTRR010000031.1:16496402-16507248 GCA_028570945.1 Gogo arcuatus
ACTGCAGTAATTATCCAATCAAAGGCTCTTATGTATTTGCTTATTTAAATCCACATGGCGACTTTTTTTTGGCCGGGCAGTGTATATTACATCGTGCGGCTAAATGGTTTCATTGCAGCTCTTGTGCATCATTTTAACGCAGAAACCAATGTCGTGGACGTTGTCTCCTTATGGTAAGCTTTATGGGGAAGTTAGTGTTGGCGTCATCTCTGTCAGCGGTATCCTTTCGCTCCCATTGGTAGGCACCTCAATCGTGTCGCCTCAAAGTTGAGAGCAGTTTAACTCCCTACCTGCCCGCTTTGCGTCACCAGAGGCTCTTTCGCCGGCCATCGCTACGTCACTGACTTTCATTGACTTTACTTGGTCACTTGTTGCCACATCGCCGTGAATCGCTTCCTGTGTGTGCCTCTGAAAGGTTACCCCAGATTCTGAACAAAGTTGTTCACATCAATTGGAAACTAAATCAAATCACATTGTGTATCATACCTCATCATAGCAGATTCAATCAAATATTGAATCTTTGCCTTACGAATCGAAATTATCATATGTGGAAGCCTGAGGTTTATAGCTCTACAGAATAGCCCATAATATCGAACTAGGTGAAAAAATCTGTAGTTTGCAAAATTATTTACAAATATAAACTCTAAAGTTGTGATTGCGTAAGTATTCACCCCATTGCTGTGAAACCCATAAATTAGTTATTTTAGAAGGTTCCACCGTCAAATTTTTAGGTTGCTGAGGAATTACCTTCAGTGTTATTTGTGCATTATGTTGCTAGCTACGTTTAAGGCCCTGACTTTATTGCTCTATTTTTGCCTCCTAGTATGGTAGCAGAGGCTAGACTTTGTTTTATGCTTTCAGGTTGTCTGTCCATCTGTGCTTCATCTGTCAGAGATTCTTGTTAATGTGATATCTCAAGAACGAGTGGTTGAATGGTTGTTGGATTTATATGTAGGATTTACATAGAATCATCATGAAGTGATTAGATGGAACTGATCCAAGCAGGGTCAAGGTCACAGCAAAGTCAAATATCTGAAAGTTTTTCTTCATTTTATTTTAAGGGTGTTTCAGGCATACAAATGACTCACAAGAAGGACTAGACTTCTTAGTGGCAGAACCATCGCCATCTATTTGTTCCAGACCTTTAAATCCAATTACAGTGCACAAGATGATTTTACTTTAGAACACAGTTTCGAAATACATTCAGTGGGCCAGATTAGAACCTTTATTGGCCCGCTCCCAGCATGTGTGTTATGTTTGACACAGCTTATATACATGTTGGATGAAGGCAATAGTTAATTGGAATTTTGTATATTTGACTTGAATTTAATTTCCATTTCATTTGCTTGGTGCTGCCCAATTTAACTTTAGTGGCACCGTTTCCAGGCTCTGAATCGAAGTGAAACGGTGCATTGGACTTGTTGTGGATAACACATTTTTTATGCCATGGCACCAGATTCAGGACACACAGAGTTACCCAAGAGTCTAAAAGAATGTTTCTGTATGACTTTTTCAATAAAAAAAAAAGTGGGTGTGTCCTTTGGAACCCGCTTGACTGAATGCCTCCTTGTTGAAATGCAATTCCACGAGAGATGCAAGAGACTTCACAAAGCACAAAGTGGACTCGTATTTCAGCACTGAACATAGCACAAAGTCCTGCATCTAGCACGCCTCTAGGTACTGAGGTATTTTTCTCTGCGGTAGGCTACAGAAAAGCAATCCACTGCTGACATCCTGTCAGAAATCCTGTACCACTGACATTTGCATGATAAACACTGGGAAGGTGGATTGGCAAAAGTATGCTAGCATAGTGGTTTTTTTTCCCCCCCCAAACTATTATATATAACAGTCAAAACAGTTAATATAAGAGTTTCTAACGAGTATTATGGTGTTTAAGAGATGATGGAATATTGCTGTACATGATAGATTTTCTGTTTGGGTTGCACAAAAGTTGTGTATTAGGTTTAAACTTGCTCAGCTAAATGATTTCTAGAATAACTTTCTACAGAGCTGTTGAATACACAGTTGGTGATTTTTTTCTTTTTTCTTTTCTTTCCATTGAGTGGCCACTCGACACTTCTGTCATCATCATGCTTTGGAAAGCAAAAAAATATGGCCTCATGTGACAAATATGTGCTCCCAACAGCAGCAAGGTCTGGTCAGCCATCTTTTTCTGAGGGTTTTTATTTTATAAAAAACATATATATATAAATAAATGAAACTGCAACCTTGTGTTTCTTGTCTCACGTCAGCTAATGAAAATATGATGTATGTTATTTGTAGTGATGTCATCGTACCAGTTGTGCAGAATGACTGTGGACGTCTGAAATAATCACACTCAGGAGTTCATGTAAGAGTTACAGCAGGCTTGGTGAAAGTTCCAGGGTTCTTTAGTCCAGTTTGCTCTCCGACTTTAAATACACACAGCTGCATTATTCAAGCTTATCCTTTTCTGTGTCATTCTCATAGCAGTGTGTGTATTAGTAAAGCATTACTGCTTTCTTGTTTTTTCCCCCCTTAATTCTTAATATTTCCATGAACTTTCATCTTGTTTTTCTGTACTTTTATTTGGGTTTATTAGTTCAGAAGACATGTTTTTGTGAAATGCCACATTCAGTGTCATTTTCCTTCACTCTACCCCAGTGGCCTGACAACATGAAATGCAAAGTTATGAAGCAAGACTACACCTAACAATTGGTTGCTCAACAAGCTGCTGGCACGTGGGTTTTTTTTTTGTTTTGCTTTCCCTTTAGCATGTGGCATGCAGCAATTCTCTTATTGTGTCTTGCGGCACAGATTAGAACCACAGTTAATATCATGTTAGATCAGATCACCCTGAGGCCATTCTTCCCAGATCCTTTTGTGACCAGACCTCAGAAATATTTGCTTTGAAATGTTGTGCTCACCGTCTTGTTTAATGCCCAACAAGCCACTTTTTTCTTCTCTCCACTCATCCCATCCACCTCCAGGCTTGTTTGCCTTGCTTTTTCCTTATGCTACCTCGGCTTTTTCTGCATGCTAGTCTGGCCTGGAGGATAGCTCTGGGTTGGTAATGAGCGTCTACAAGGCTGGCGTTTCTAAGCTGTCTTGTTGTTCCTGGGTTGCCTCCCGCCCTGAGGCGAGTCTATTCCAGGTCAGGGCTAGAGGAACAAAGTGAAGGTCTGCCTGTGGTTGTATATCAAAGGTGTGTGGCTTGACTAATCCTTACATTGCCAAGGGTTTAATATGACACCGTTGTCTTTTATTTCTTCCATTTCTTCCATTATAGAATCAAAAGACTGACACTTTTCAGAGCCCCTGTTTGCATATCAGAGTCTCGCATAAGCTTGGAATTATTCATTGAGCCCTGTTTATCTCCTCGGGTTTGTTTTGAAGAGATGAGTGCCATCAGAGAAATTACTTCTGCTTTCCTCATGGGACTGCTGGTTTAGATCAGATCAGCAGAAGGAGATCCCTAGTGTAAGCTTTTGTGTGCTGTATTTGTTGGAAAACTTTACTCAGTGTGTGTCCTGGCCCAGATTTGGAGGCTCTTGAACACATCGTTCCCACACTCCTTTAATTGTCGTGGCACCTCTTTGCAAAGAAGGGGTTTTAGTCAAAGCCTGAGCTGCTGAGAGAGGCAAAGGTTGTGTGGCAGGATTGGAACACAAGGCTTTGAGTGTATTTGCAATGTCTGTGTCTTGCGATAAACTAATCTGTGTGCAGCGTGCACTAAGTGCGGCAGTCCCCACCGCTTGCACGAGTCGTTCGGTCGAGCACTAAGGAAAGAACAGCATGGAAGGCTGCCTAAAAGGGTTTGTTTTGCACCGTGATGACAAAGAGGATGAAAGGACTAATGCTGCTAATGACCAGCTTCCAAGCCAATGCTACCTCTGCCTCCGCTGCTTCCGCTACTCACAGCTAATCAGACAAAGGTGTGTTGAGAGAGAGAGAGAGAGAGAGAGAGAGAGAGAGAGAGAGAGCCAGAGCCAGGAAAAAAGCTGGAAAACAGCAGTGAAAAAACACCATGATGCAGCATTCTTTCAGCTGATTTAGGGTAAAGGTTGCAGTTCGATCTCTTCCAATCCCTATGTTGTGAAGAGAAAAAGCCTGCCAGAATCTCTAATCAAGTCATGTCATAGCTGCGTATGCCATGGATGTTTTGATGCTTTTCGTCCCCTGTGGCCAGGCAGCTCCTAGACAGATGTCTGTAATCAGAAAGCTGTCTCGAGCCTGTTTGTGAATAGCAAAGAGGAATCATCATGTGAACACATTAAGCTAGTAGGGATGCGAGTACAGATTTTAACCACTCTTATGTCTGCACAAGTCCTTCAACCCAATGGTGGAAGTCGTTTAAGACAAAATAAATAGCAGGAACAGTCAGAATTCTAATAGCTATTGTAGTAGCAGTCAGACAGCTTATCACATGGTGTGAACAGAACTTTAAGATCCAATTAGCATTGGTGCAAAGTGCCATTTTTGGATGCACTGCGAACTGCAACTACTATTTTAAGCTTCTAATGATCTGCTAATAAGCTATTAATATCCCTAAAAACCCACAGTTGTGAGGACCCCAGATCTCAACGATAATCTCAGTAATCTTAAATATGCATTGTTTTATAATGCATCTAGCAGAGCCGTAAATGTTTGCTGTACTGTACCACCGGGGACTTGTTTGTGTGAAATCTGGATTTCCTTGGTCCATAGGCTGTTGCAGCTTTTGTCGAGTTAAAGCTGCTAGAACAAAGCTCCAGTGAACATTAGCGCGGAGACAGAGACTGAATCAATCTGTGCCTGGGGATCTAGGTGCTTAACTCAAGTTTTTCTATCTATTGAGGGAAGCATGCAGAAAATTCTGTGCTCATCAGTCCTTGTTTTGTTTCCTTAACTTTCCTGACTACTCAAGTGGTCTTATCCTGAGGCCCCATCCCCAGTATCAACTTCCGCAGGTTCATTCCAGTTTTGCATGTGTTATGAACGTGCTAGGATGCATGATTTATCGTAGGTTCTGGCTAGGTTTCACCTGAATCCACCACACTGCGAACAGAGATTTCGGATAAAACCCAAGAGTAACCTTAAGCAGTAGTTCAACGTCATCGTCAGGCCACACATATGAACGCTTGTTTGTCATTGTTTGTTTTAGATCTTTTGGCCAACCGCTACCCTGAAAAGGATAAAGCAGTTATTGAAGATGAATGAATGAACATTTGTCCATGTTGGTGTTTTTCCACATATCGCCTTCTCTTCCACTCAATGCACATGTTCCTAATGTTATTCTTGGTGCTTTTGACCAGACAGTTTATAATTTACTCTCACCACCTAATTGGCTGGCATGCTAATATGAGCATTTTTGAATCACTTTTGTGTTTTCTTGTAGACTGAGATGGATGGGAATATCTNNNATATGTGGATGGGGTCTAGGGTTCACAGCATGATCTCACCTTCAGTGTATAATTATACTCAAACTATCATAGATAATGCCCTTATACTCTCCTCATTCATAAGAAATTAACAGTATTGCATGCCAACTCTTTTAAGGTCCATGTTCATGATGACTGTCTTTATCTGACCTTGTTGAATATTTCTGTCTTTGGACTTTGTCTCATCTGTGGTGTTTTTTTTTTTGTTTGTTTGTTTTTTTTTTCAGTTTTCCAAAACCATGCTTATCTCCACCCAATCTTTTCCCTGGTGTCCTCCTCTTCCTCATCGCAAACGGAGAGCTGAAACTGAAAATACCGTGGTGTGTTTTGGTTGCAAGGGCCCCTGAGGGCGTCTACAGAATAGGGCATGTTCTTCTGAGCCTGACAGAAAACAGAACTTGATGACTGATGTAAGCTGTTTACCCAAGCTAACTAGGGTTAGGCTCAATGAGATGGCTGCTCTGGGTCAGCCCTGCAACCCTGGAGTTCTTTCATTTATTTGTCTCAACCAATTTTTCTTTAAGGTTGCATTCATATTACATGACAAACATGACAAATCAGTGATGTCAATGAACATGCCTTGTATTGTCGGGATTGCATAGACTAGTTGACTAATAGTCGCTGATGTGGGAAGCTGTAGACTAGTCTGGGTGGTAGAAAAAACAGTGAGGCAGGTGGTAAAGAAAGCAGGCTAAATATAATTACTGTTAGTCAGAAAGTATTTCAGACTAGATGAAGCCAATTCTGTGTACTGTGTACAATGAAAAGTGTAGAATTGTGTGCCTGTTTTTTAGTCCTGCTCCCACAGGAATTCCCTTCCACACTTAGTTTTGTTGTCCTTTAAAGCTAAACAAAATGTAAATAACATCCTTGAAATGTGCTATAGCGAATTCCGTTATGATCAGTGCTTTCAGAGCCGCGGGTTGCGCATCATGATCCAACCCTCTCAGCGAGTTTAGAGTCAGATCAGCTGCACATGCCAGCTCAGAGAGGCTGATCCAGACTTGTTTTCAGATACTACCAAGGCTGGATTTGAACACGGTGGAAAAACCTTGCAGGCGCTCCTATAGGCATCGTATCCTCCATCCGGCACGGCATACTGTGCGCTCTCAGTTTCAGAATCCACAATTTCTGCTGAGCCACTGGCTCATCCACGAGTGCGTTTAAAAAATTAGTACATCCCTAAATTGTGGAAGAGGACGGATAGACAGACAGACACTAGCCTAAACAAGCATCAGAGCTGGAAACTGAAATACATAGTCTGAATATGGCTGTTAAGTGAAGTGCGTTTTTGTGGTGGCTGTTACTGTGCATATAAAGCAGCCTAAAAATAAGAGTTTTTGCCTTAGCTATGGAAAATACACCGTCAACTAATACAAATTAGCACCTGTCAACTCGTAAAAAAAAATGAGTAGTTTGGTTTAATGTACAATTTATATCCATCACCATGTTAGTATTGTTTAAAATTGATATTTATATAACAAGAAAACCCAGTAAAAACTAAGACCATGGTTATAGATTTTTCTTTATTTTTGTGCACTAATCACTGTTGAGTCAAAACTAAACCCAAGACGAAATTGAACTGTTGAGAGTAGAGAATTGTGTGGGGACACCAGTATCAAACACTGAAGAATTTGCAGACGTGAATTATCTGGATTTGTTGCTTTCATACTTCACAAAATCTCAGTTGAGATGGCATTTGTTGCATTGTTTTGTTGTGGTGCTGCTGACTCAGGAAAGGAAATGACGCGGTTGCCTGTCAGTTTGTCGCTTGCTAGGCAGGGTGTGAAGGAAGGGTATTTCTCACTTTCCTTTGAACATACTGTGAATTTTTTGCACTTGTTTTCCAATTATTTACCATAGATATCCACAATATCATAATTACCTGTGACAGCTAAGACTGCTGGGAAAGTAAAGCCTGTCTCCTTTGTATGGGCAAACATATTCTTTCACACTGTTTCCTTTGTCTGTTCATTGCACAGGCCGGTCTGCCTGTTGCACTCTTTTCACTCGGCTCAAATGTTATTTTCTTTATTCTTCATCCTTGTTTCTTCAGTGATCTCAGCTGCTGGGCTGCATTAGACAAGTGTGATCGATGTGTAATGAGTGTGAACCGTTCACAGTGTATCTACCCATCACCATTCAGTGCTTTGTATTTGTCAACACTTGTTCTTTTACTTTTGGCTTTAAGGCATATTATCAAGTTAGGTAAATTGCAAGTTACAAGTGCAGTCCTACACGGAATGCATAAAAAGAACCAGCAAGCAGCATTTCTATTATGCCTCTGAACAAATGAAAAAATGAACGAAAGACACAAGCACTTCTGGGTTCCTGCAGTAATCAGGACAGCTCAGAGGTGAAGTGCATACTCTCTCTACACACCCACGCACCTCTGCTACACCAACAAACTCCGAGACACCGTGGAGGTAAGGATTGGATCGTCCTACTCCCCTTCGTGCGAAGACACGGCTTGCCGCTCTGTGGACAGCTGATTGACAGGCAGGCAGGCGGGCAGGGCTTTGTGATGTGTAATTAGGAGGCAGGGAGGATGAGAAGAGGAAATAAATCTCTTTTCTTCTTCAGACTTAGAGCTGTGTCCCTGCAGCTTAACTCAACCTGCAACCTGGCAGCGAGGGCTGTGCCCTGTGTTCTGGGATGAACTGCTATTAGGAGGTGTAGACACACTAATGACTTGTGAAAGATATTCACTTCCTCTATGGAAAAGGGCTACAACAACCCAGCAACAGCTGCAACCTGGACCTTACACAGAGCCACCCATTCCGGTTGTATGCTTGTCTTTACAGACTTTGAGAGCACAGGAAGTTGTTTGTCCATTGATGAGAAAAGCTCTCGCACTAGATGGAGCTGTAACTCTTTTTAGTTCAGGGAAAGCAGCCACGGGCTAGTGCTGCCTCCTAACTCCTGCCTCCTGTGGTGTTATTGATCTTATTTAAAACAGACAATTAACAGTAAGCACAAGGACCTCAATTGTCATCCTCCTCCTTTACGTGCACGTATGTGAACATAGCTGTTAATGCTGTTGATTTGTGGAGCCTGAAACAGAGTGCAATTGTGGCTGATGACTTACCTTCTCTGTTGATGTAGTGAACAGCAATTAATCCAATGACCAGGGGTTTAATCCTACGAGTGTGACCTCATCAGATTTGTACTTTTTGATTGTTTCTATTTTGTTTCCTTTAAAACTGGCAGATCACAAGTGCTAGTATGGTGCACAAGAGGCTAGTATGATGTAGCATTGGGTAATATCTGTGTATATAATCTTTAATCATTTTCAACAAGTTTGCGTCCTATTACTAATGATTTGCATCTTTTGTAATCGTTAGCACATCGGATTTTCAGATACGCACCCGTAATTGTCTTTGGTATACATTTTGCCAAACTGGACTTGACTTTTCTTTTGAACCTGTTCTCATGGAACAGATTTCAACATGCATGGCAGGGTAGAGGTGCCCAATTCCAGAGACCTAACAAGCTGTCAGTGATTGAATATCTGTCTCTTAACAAGTCTCTGAGACTGTGGGCTTGCAAAGAAAGAGAGCGAGGTGAGGGTATTCAGAAAGAAAATAAGCCTAGATTGGTAAGGCAAGTAAGGCAGAAGCTTATTAGTTCTACATGTCCTTGTATGTGTCATGGAAAGTCTCGGCTGAAAGTTTTTGCACCTCAAGGAGAAAAAACTCCTCTGAGCCTGTGGAAGCAGGTGGCATTAGCCAGCTTCGGTCCATCCTCCTGCTGGCCTGTGCTACAGTGGAGAGGAAAAACCATTTGTTTTTGACACTTGTTTTCCTCTAGCTGCCTCGTCATATACAGTATTATACGTCGGAGCTGTAGTTAACATGCCTATGGGGTGACTGAGCAGAGTCACAGCTCCAGAATCCTGGTCTCTATGTTCTCCCAGGGTCCATGTGGGTTTCACTGTGGTTCCATGATTATATGGAATGGCTAAGCTAGGTGTGAATGAGTGTGTGATTGTGTGTATGGTGCCCTTTGATGGACTTGGGTCCCATTCAGGGTGTATTCCCACCTTGCGCTCAGCATTCCTGAGATGGACTCAAGCCTGACCAGGATAAAGCAGCTACTGGAGATGAATATATGGATGACTAGAGATGCATTTCCGCAAGAAAATGTGTGATTGCTCCACCGTGCGAAAAAACAAGAAGTGTGGCTCATGAGGTGTTTTGAGCTATAGAATGAAGTTTGGTGGCTCTTTGATGAAGCGTGACCAAGCCGGAAGACTTTGATTCCAAAACTCCATTTATTTCTATGGGACCAAAACTATTTCAATGGGGGGAAAAAAACGAGCTAAAGGGTCAATATCTTAAACTGCAGGAGAAGTGGGACAAAAAAGGGGTCTGATGGATAACAATAGTGTGATTTGCTTTCACAATCACACTAAATATACATGCTTATATACACTTAGTTCATCTGAATATTGAACAAACAAGGGACGATGCGCATTATTGGATATAATAATGATTTAGATAGTTGTGATTTTAGCTGGATTGGTATGTCTTTTATATAAGTAGACTTCTTGTGGTAAAGAATTGTATGTTTGTTGGTATTATTAACACCCAATTAAACTCCTTTTGCTTTCTTTGTATAATCTAGTGTATATTTTTGTATTATAATCTGTCATTTTGGGGGATTCTTAAAGCAAACATGCCTTCATGCTTGGACTTCCTCATTGCACCCCTGGATCTTTCTTTCCAGAAAATGTTTGGATTTTGTTTGGAACAAGTAAAACAAACACTAACAGGGTTAAGTAGCCTCATACAGTAGTGGTTATTACAGGTACTCGTATGTTATGGCAAGGAGGAGAAAAAGTGAATAAATTCAAGACAGGCTGTACATATACATGGAAATAAATCACCTCCAGTTCCAGTTATAACAGACCACTCACCAAACCTTTCTTCCAACTTCTTCTCTTGAAGTTAATAAGACAAAAATGCAGCTTGTCATGTTATGGAAGAAACGGCAAAAAGCCCTCCATCAGGAATAATTTTATTTCTCTGAAAAATTAAATTTACAACTTTACTTCTGACTGTTCCAAACACACTTCTAAGAATATTAAATAAACATCTCTTCACAAATGAACTTACATTTGCAGACCTTTTTTATGGAGCATAATTAGTAACCATACACTAATACACACGTTAAACGATCTACAAAGAATTTGTCACTATTGACTTGCCTTTTTTCCTTATTTCCTTAAGCAAAGAATGAAAAGTAACTCTTCTTTGTGGAGGTAAACACTCCACCGCAAATGGCAACAAATCTGAAGGTTGGGTTGGTCTGCCACACTGTTGGAAAGCCTCTAGAATGCCACTCCTTGGTGTTGGTTCAGATTTTTCCCAGTATTAACTATATACATGTGTACACTCACCGGCCGCTTTAATAGGAACTTGTTGTTGATTGTAAGATTCCTGTTC
>JAOTRR010000031.1:16540868-16554657 GCA_028570945.1 Gogo arcuatus
AGCTCTGATTTCTTGTTAAATCTATTTGTACAATCACACAACAGCTCTTTCCCATATTATATCTGTTTTTTGTGTCTTTTTGCAGCATTAGAGCTGTGTTACTTCCGCCTAGGATGAAGTCCCATGCATTCCCACTGTTATAATTTATTGTGAACTCTCTGCTGTCGAAACAACATAATTACAGCAAGTAAAAACTAAGATTACACTGCCTTATCCTAATACTAATATTAATCACGATTAATTTTATTTCATTGATTCGAATCATCATAAATTTGTATCACGATTTATTGCCGTATGATGTATTGTTACATGCCTACTGTAATGTATAAACATGAACAAAAACTAAATGTAGCTGAATGCTGTAATGTTGTAGGTGCAGTCATCGGAGAGCTGGAATCATGTTATTTCCCAGTAGAATTTGCTCTCACTCTGCCTCCATAGCTCTGCCTCCTAAAGTTTGAAGCTGGAATTAAACGAGGAAGTTTGAAGTTATGCAAACCTACATTTGTAAATACAGACCATCACTGACTGTTTTAGAAAATTGTTTACTTAAAAATGAGATTGTAAGCATGTGGATATTTGGCCATGTATTTGTGTGTAAAACATTTTGGTTGAGTTTGACTTCTTTTACTTCTAAAATCATATCTTGTTTTTTTTGGCTGAACTATTCCCTAAACCTACTGCTCTACTATAGTTTCTTCCAATTTCACTCTTCTGCTATTTCCCTGTAGAGTTAACTTTCTTCCCATTTCATTTAGAGGACTAAATTTCAGCAGCTATTACAATACATGAACTGTCTGGAGGAAACTTTCACACTTGTCCACCTATGATGATGTTCTGGCCTTAACTTGTTCGGTTTGAGTTCACACACTCTTTGCATTAACCTCATGTTCTGTCCTATCGAAAGGTCCAGACTTACATTCCTCATTCTCTTGACTATATATGTTTGTCCCTGACTTCTTTTGATCGCTTCTTGGTCTTCATGATGCTGTTTGTTTAGGTCTGTAAAACCTCTGAGGCCTTCCAGGAACATATGTATTTATAATATCATGTGACACTTTAATTGTGCACAGTTGAACTGCATTCAGCTAACAGTATGACTTCTGATGGTAACTGCATAGTTTTTACAACAGGTGTGAATACTTATGCAATCACCTGCAATACTTATGCAAAAAACTTTTTGCATGTGTTTTACTTGTAATTAGACAGTCGTGCTCCTCCTAATATGTTATGGTTTCTAAAGTAACACTTCATTCACATGGACTTGATTGACAAGTGCTTAATAATATCTAACCCTCATAAAAGTTTTTTTTAATGTGTTATTTAACAAAGATTAAATTATAGTAAAGCAGTACGTTTTACACCATGAGAGAAGCTTCAGGAGAGAAGAATATGCACTTTCTGGTATTTAACATGACGAGCAGTGTTTTTTCATTAATAAATGTGGTGTTCATTAATAAAGTAAAACATTGTACTCATTGGCAAAATTGCTGTGGTGTAAGTGGAATAAAACACTTCAGGATGTGCTGTTATAGGGACAAACTTTGGGGTGCTTTGAGTCAGGCCATATCACACCACCCTGTTGTGGATTATTTTGCTATAACAGCAGGCCCGGTCACATTTTATTCCTTATATCATTTTGTTGATTTCCCACTAATATTATGGGCTATTTTCTGAAGAGTTATTGCATTTAATCCCATTGAAGTCCAGCTTGTAATGCTACAAAATGTGGACAAGTTCAATGGGGGTAAATACTTATGCAAGGCTCTATATTCTTTACTAAAGAAATTTCAATGAATGCATGTAGTAATGTAGTATGTTATAAAAGCAGCTCTAAGTCCTGTGAAAGCCAACATTTATCAAAGGGATTAGATGTCTGCTTCACTCCATATGGATGAATAAAACCTGAGTTCCCACAGAGTTTACTATCCGCTCCTTCTACACAGTCCACCCACCAGCCGCGCGCTGTCATCATTAGCCTGACGGGAACGTGGCTTTAATTTATTTCTGCTCGACTAGAGGAGATTACAGTTGAAGAGTGCTAGTTTCTTTCAGAGAAATGTCTCAGAGGTGAGTTGTGCCTTTGCACCTGTTCATTAAGATCTGTGTTTATAGCTCAGCTCCACAGCTGATAATCTGATTTGGTGTTTGTGTCTGCCAGCATGGAGGAATGAATTTCTCCCTAAAGGCCTATTGATCTGAGTGTATATGAGCGAGACTCAGAGGGCATCGATCGCACAAGCGCCGGTTTCAGGTCAGCCTCATTAGACTCTACTTTGAACACTGGGCCATTGTGTTTGTTTCAGCACGGCACCATCAGCATGCTCCTGCTTTTATTCCAGTATTGATTAAAAAAAAAAAGCCCAACTCTTTCCACCTAAAGAAGGGATCTGCACATATAAAAGAGTAAGCGAGAATAATCCAGTGCTTGTGACTCTTGTCTCTAAGTCACTGGCGCTTGCAAAATCCATTTTCAGAAAGAAATGTTCAAAAACACTTCACGGCTTCCTGACCAAATCATTACTGTTTTTCCTTATCTCTTGAACGTGAACTCTACGTGGTGATGGCTTGTTTGTGGAAATAGTGGTGGTGGTGGTGATAATTATCTGTCCTTTGGTTCAGTTGTGATGCAGTATACAATATTCAGGTCACATCATCATTATAAATATTGTGCTGGAAGCAACTCCCACCTCCCCCCCAACCTCTTCCCTCCTTCCCCCCTCCTAAAACCACCCGGTCCATTCAGCTTCCTGTTGATGATGCACATTACCACAATTCATACCCATGTAGCAGTCCATGCTTTCCTGGGAGGAAAAATACATTTTTAGGTTCTTGAGAACTTTCACTTTTAGACTTGTGTTCACTGTAGACCACTTCCTTTGAATCATCCGTACAGGAAAATCACTTTCTCACTGCTTTTTTTCTATTCCCTACATTTTCTGAGGCTAAATGATAGAGATCAAAATGATCTTAATTACCTTCCCAATCTCCCAGACAAATGTTCATATATCAGAAGCTAATTGATTTTTTTGTTCATTTTAATTTTCAGTTGACTTTAGATTGGCGATTATGATAATTCCCTAATCCCAATTTCTGCAGATGCAATTGCAGATGATAAACACTTTGAAGCTTCTTTCATAATTCAGATCATATTTTGAAATTAATTTCTGTTATCCTAAGAAAGAAAATACCAGAACCAATAAAGAACCAGATGAGTAAATCAAAATTATCAGCAGAGTCCTCTCATTAAATGACAGCTATATAATACTCACAGATGCAGAGGAAGTTTGAATATAAAAGCCTGCCTCGGTTTCTCTTCAGGTGCCAGAAATTAAGCGTGGGCTAAAATGAAGATTTGACTCATAATTTTGTGCACCCAGCAAGAAATTACATTTTCATTACCCTTGATTCACTTTCATCCTTCACTTTTTCCCCCCCCTCTTGGCTCCTTTGTGACAGTTTATCGGAATAATGTAGTGTTAAGATCACTTTCATTTTAGTATATTCAAAGTGACATGGGCTGTACAGTCTAATTCTAGTCATTACGCATGATTTTGGCCTGCTACACTGTTGAAATGACTCACACTTAGAAAAACCTCTCTAACAGGGAAGCGCTGTTGAGTTCTTAGTAGAATCTTTAAGAGATCTCCAGAGGGTCAACTGTACTGTACAACTCTTACAATTGAACTTATTTTTTGAAGAGGGCAGATACAATGACTATTAACTGATCTCGCTTCTGTTCTGTGAGTATTCCGGGATGTAAAACAAGCTGAAAATGATCGACGCTGAAAATGGGGTCGATAAACCAGTTGCCTGGGCACCCAGGACAAGCAGATTACATGTCCAGAACTATTAGTATTTTTATTCACAGTTGCCTATTAGACAAGTAGGTTCAACAACCCGGAAAAGAAAATAAACCCTACTTCCTGTTGACTCACAATACAGTCTTTATTTGGTATGTAGCTATGTTTAAACCTAAAACGTCACATTGTGATGTGATGCAGTATTTGCCAACGACTTGCTCACTTTTTGTCACAAAACTTCTGTATCAAGAAGATAATAAACAAATATTTCTTTGCCTTAGTCTGTATTTTTACACTTGACTAGCAAACTCGCTTGACATAGTATGTTGTATTAATTTAGCCATCACTTTTTTTTTTAGCTTAGTCAGCTTCCTGGTAACCAAAACATGGCCCTGTGAAGCACAATGGAGCTTTGACATGCCCGGCGGTATGAACATCTCAAACACAAACAAATCCAGCTGCATGTAAAGGAGCGTGGAGAGAGAAACAACAGACAGCACTGTGAATTGCTCACTGATTCACAACTTTGTTCCTTTCTAATTATTCACATATAATGTAAGAATTACACTGACCAAAAACATTTGTAAATGTCTAAAGTATTAAAAGTCTAGTAACTTATTAGAATTTATCTTACATGATCTCATATTACACTAGCATACTCTGACACACTTGTATTATGGAAATTCACAACAACAAATGGAGACTTTGGTATTATAAGGTTTTATATTATAATTCTGTGATATTAAGATATCGTGCTATAAAATTTTGATCCTCATTAAGGTCAAAGCAGATACAACTTTAAGTACTTTTAGGCAAAACATTTGGGGTAAACATGTAATGACAAAGAATTAAAATATTAATTATGCAGCAGTTAGCTCGGGTCCACTAATTTGATTGGACAAGTGGCATTCAAAGAGTCCTTATATTTAGTCTAATTGCACTGTTCACTGTATCACTACAGTTCTAATTCTAGCATCAGATCATTACATTTAAACCATTACTACAGTAGAGTTAGTGACATCATGAGTGGACATGGCAAACTACATTTTTCATGAGTATAACCTCTGACCTAATATACAAAAGCACATCAGATGAAGATAAAAAAGAAGAAGGGAAGCTGGTTTCACTGAGTGCACCTTTAATGTATAAATCATTGTGAGCTCGCTAGCCGACACGCTATACAGTGTGTGTGGCTTGTTCGGGATCTAGTTCTGTTCATGAAGCAAAATAAACCAATTATTTGTCCGTATTGTGTCCAAAATTTTAAGTTCTTATTTATAAAACTGTTGAATAACATTTGTCAATACGGCTGTGATTTAGCTACAGTATACAGCTTGTGGGCTTGTGCCTACAGCCGAATCACAGCCGTGCTGATGTTCAGTATAACCTCACTCTTGCTTTTGCGATATCGCTTAATTATAACTTTTTTTTTTTAATGGTAAAATAGAATTAACTTTACTGCACACTATGCTGTGAGACCTGAAGGAAAAATCCACCCTGAACAATTTGCATATTCATCTTTATCATCTTCAGTGGCTTCCAAACAATATTGTGTAATGAAACACACTTTTTTTTTTTTTAAGTTTAAACTTCTTTCATCAACATGTTGATCTATTTTCACTTAAGTTACCAGTTTCCTACATTACCCACAATGCTGTTTCTTCTACCTGCCGATAGTGCCACCAATAGAAATTAGCCCTTGCTTTATCTCTGCCTATTTTTAGCCCATTAGTTGCTCCAAGGGCAGCATGATGGTGCAGTGGTTAGCACTGTTGCCTCACAGCAAGAAGGTTCTGGGTTCGAACCTCGTAGCCAACTGGGGCATGTTCTCCTAGTGCCTGGGGGGTTTCCTCCCACAGTCCAAAGACATGGAGACTCCTCTAAATTGCCCATAGGTGTGAATGGTTGTCTTGGTGTTAGCCCTGTGATAGACTGGTGACCTGCTTGATGATGACCTGGGATTGGCTCCAGCTTCCCCCACTATAAGCGGTATAGATGATGGATGAATGGATAGTTGGTCCAATTCTTCTCATCTGTACAGTCTGCTCAATCAGGTTCAGATTAATATTATCAACACCATCCTGACTGTCACCTCATACATCGCTAAACTACCTGACCCGGGTCTCTGCTGTAACTTAAAGGATGGTTTGAAAAAAACTGCGTCATATAGCTGCATTGCATTCTGGGACTTTGAGTCTGTTGTTTGTCGTTCTCACTACTTCTACATTGGATTTCTCATTAATGTGACATTGACTGTCATTGAAAAACGGTGAGAAAAGAACCTCTTGCTCCTTTGTTTTTAGGAGATAACAGAGAAACCTGATTTTTTTTTTTTTAACGCTCATGTTGAGATCATTGTTTCCCCTATTAAACGCCATTGTAACTGTGCTAGCAGTGTTCCTCTGTGACCTCAGCTAACTTGTTGCAGATGTAAAAAAAATTGTCATTAACCAAGAATATTAGCACCAGAATCACTAAGCACATCACAAATATTACAATTTGAACATATTTCATGTGTTTCAGGGTGGCATTTTCTTTTAAATGAACAAAGTTTACAGAAAAAGCTTTCATGTAAGAGCACTAAGGCTTTCTATTATTTTATCGTGTGGATTTTTTATTACATACAGTACATCTTCAGCCTTGTGTGCTTTGACATCTAATATGGATTTAACTCCTAGTTGCATGTATGCACCACTAGTTGGCAGTCAAATGGTTGTCTGTGATTCACGGTTGTCCTTGTTGCTTTGTCCTCCAGTGCATTGCATTCATACTGTTTCTCCTCAGCCTGCACTCTCACATGACTGTTCTTTTGTGAGAGGGGTGTTCATTCTTTTCTTCTCTCTCTCTCTCTCTCTCTCTGTACAGTTTTCTTTTTGGTTCCATTGACTGATCTTTCTAGTCTGTCTTTTGCGCAGTGTCTGGCCTTGGCTCTTCAGTAAGCCTCACGCCACCTCAGTGTCAGTGTGTATGAGCTGAATGCTCCTCATGTGGGCTGAGTTCAGTTCCATGTGCGCCATATTAAAGTGTGTTTGTGTCTTCTGTGGAAGTGCCGACAGACACATACACTCATTATTGCGGTGAAGACCTTTCCAATTGTCCTTTCCAATTGAAAAAAGGGACAGGGCGTGTCCATTTCCCTAAAACATCCAACAACATCTGAATGGACTCAGTACTTCTGTAAAATTACATTTCCAAAAACAAACTGTTAATTATTAACAGCTTGTCTGAGCCCTGACTGAGCACTTTACATTGAATAAGCCTGACTCATCACACACTGTTGGATGTATTAAGTCTTTTTTTGGTGAAATATTTCACCATTTTGTTCACTTAATACCTGAACAAAGAGCTATGAGTTGTGAGATGGCATAATGTGTCTAATATTTAAAAGACCGTACTACACCTGTTCATTTATGCAGCTTTACAATCATGTCAGTCAGAGTAGTTTTCAATTAGCTTTTATCTTCTGCGTTATTAAAACAAGTTCAGAATTATGAGGTTTCTTTCAGTGATTTCACTTTGCATTTTTTTAATCTAGAAAATTTTATTTCTTATGGAAAAACTACTTCCTAATTCAGACTTTAGAGTTGCTAATTCAAACCTATACAAACTTTTTATAAAGAACAGTGAATCGAACTCTTGTACCTTCTTTTTATGTGCAAAACAAGAGAGCGCAGTAGGAGAGGGGTTCTTCAGGGATTTCGTTAGACACTGAGGCGTTCTTAGTCTCCTACAGAGATTTAAGTTGGAGTAGTCTGAGAGGGGAAAACTCAGTTGGAGGCTTAGACATCCTTCAAAAGTCAACTTTCCCCCTTTTCCTGTAGATTGTATGTGAATTTGGTTGTTGTGCACATTATTGTTTTTTGTCTGTGTGTATTGTGCCAGAATAATCCTCTGTGCTCTGCTATAAATCTTCCTGAAATGTCTAGAAATGTAAAAACTTTTGAGTTGATAAAAATGACCCCTAATGGACATGTCGTTTTTGGAATTAAAATAGAAATATTTGTTGCATAGTTTACTCTGCTGTAGAGGTGTGTGTGGGACTGAGTGTGTTATAAACCCACTGATATTTTTGTTTGTATCACAATACTAATGAAATCATTCATTCATTCATTCACTTTCAGTAAGCGATGTGTTCTGGTCAGGGTCATGGTCGATCCAGAGCTTATCCCATCAACACTGAGTGCAAAGTGGGAAGGCAACGTCATTAGGATGTCAGGCCATTGCAGAACACACCACACCACACCACACCATGCCGCCCCTAATGAAATTAGCTGGTTCTATTTCCCAACATATAAACAAATTTAAGTTTACTAATTTAACCCACAGCCAAACCTAAGTTGAATGAATGAACATGGTAAACACATCACAAGTAACGATTCACATCAAGTACGTGCTCATCAACGTGGCCTGCTCTCACCTGCATGATGGTAAACCCTGCCTGACAAATTAAAATATGAAGGCATTGTGTAAATAAGTTATAATCTTTCGGTCGATATTCAAGATTTCAGGAATTACCTTGGCAGCATTTGTTTTGTAAAGATTTTTTTTTTAAATGTTGGCTTGAGGGTGGCATGGTGGTTAGCACTGTTGCCTCACAGCAAGAAGATTCTGGGTTCAAACCTTGTGGCTGATTGGGGCCTTTCTGTGCAGAGTTTACATGTTCTAAGCTTGCGTTGGTTTCCTCCGGGTGCTCTGGTTTCCTCCCACAGTCCAAAGACATGTGGATTAGGTCAACTGGCCATAGGTGTGAGTGTGAATGATTGATAGTCTCTGTGTAGCCCTGTGATAGACTGGTGACCTGTCCAGGATGTACCCCGCATCAGGGAAGTCAGCTGGGATTGGCTCCAGCTTCCCCCATGACCCTGACGGATAAGTGATATAGATAATGGATGGATGTTGGCTTGAAACTCCAATTATATAACTTTAATATTCACCAACATATCGGGTACAAATTCATACATCCGTGAATTCATTGCTTATGTGTTAATGCATTCTTTTACAGTTCCCATGTTCCTATGTGGTGCAAACTCAAAAGTACTGGGTAATTATTTGGGTAAAAATACAATAAGTAAGACATTTTTACTTGACTAGGTATTGTAACCCGATTTCACTGAAATGCTTAATAAGAAAAGGAAATGATAAAATACATAATAATTGTATAATTTATTCAGAGTAATACCTCAACATCCTCTATTTCAAGTGAATGTTCAGGCATTGTGTTTCTAAGAGCCTTCTTTCTTTTTTGCTTACTTGCCTGTTCAGCCTAACCTTTTGTGATTAGAGGTGTCTTTAATAGGATTGCATTCAGACCCATGTCTAATGGAACTGCATCAGGACAGAGAAGTAAGCAGTCTGTCCAGAATAGCATCGTGACAGAGGTGAGATTAAGGCCAGACCCAGGGAGGAAAAGTTGTGCTCTGGCTTTGGCAAAGGAGAAGATATTAATGAAGGTTTGGTGTGTACTGACGAGTTAGTGTTAAGTCAGGAATTTTGGCTAATGAAGACTTATGTAGCAAGGTGAAGAAAGCATTAGTTCAAATTAATTCTGTCTAAAACCCAGCACTTGATAACGTTGATGTAGAATTAGTGAGCAGGTCGTAAATTCTGAGCCGGGGGCAGACAGAAATGGCTGTCTGACCCCCTCATACAAAAGATTTCTACTTATATTCAGTGAAGGATATTGAATAATACTGAGTAATCTCTTGTAAGATCACAATATGGATGAGCAAGATGGAATCAATGAAGGAAATCTCCTGTGTGTCTGTGTGCAAACATTTCCATGAGATTTGTGGGTAAATGAATCGTCCTCATTGAACGCTGACATTGTGAAAGCTCAGCAACTTTGGACGAGTCCCTCGGAGGGGCTGAAACGGAGGACTGGGATCTTCTGTGGTCTGTCGGTTCTGTGAGTTAGCTTTGATGAGGAAGGGATAAGGGAGTGGAGCATTTCTCTGGGTCTGACATGACCTTCACGGTGTTACATGCTGCCTTTTTCTTACTCTGCTTTTATGCTTCCTTTACGCTTCTCCAACCTTGTCTCTGACATTCCCTCTGTCGCACGCATACCTTCTCCCACACAGCTCTGTCTTTATCATGCTCTCACTCTTCCTTGCATTACCATGGAAACTGAAACAATCTCGGCTTTGAAGGTTCTGTGCTGAATATTATGAAACGTGTGCCCTTTGTACACTCTGCAAACAAAATATTCACAAATGTGCAAGTTATTAATTGCAAGCTCTGAAAATGAAAAAGCATGCACCTACAATACATTTTAACGCCAAATGCGTTTATGCAAGGTTAAAGATCACATCACTGGGGACAATAATTAGGGAATTGCTCTGATCATTAAAGGACTTTGCACAGATTAGAAGATTATCACTGAATGCTATGTAAATTGGCTCTAAGCACTCATAGGATTGTGGGTAAGTACAGGATGTGCAGGTCTTCTGTTTACACTAGCCATTAGTGAATATTTTAGTGACCATAAAAGCTTCTAGTGTATTTGACTTCAATCTTCAGAAAGGTATGTCTGTTTTAGCATATTCTAACAGTATATGGCCTTTCAGTTATATCATGTGTACCAGTGAACAACCTTGGCGTAATTCCTGACTCCTTTCTCTTGTTTAAAGTCCCAATGAAATGATTTGAGAGTCATGAATTGATTCTGTATGTTGACATATTTTCTTTTGAAACAGGAAGTCACAGTGATGGCATCTTGAAGTGTTTGACTGACTTACATATAGGAAATGCATGCACTGAACAGCCCAGTTGGTAAAAACGCTCCTCTGAAAAGTCTCCATCACATAAATGCTAACTAGCACAAAATCAACCCTCTTCAAAATGAATAAGCTCCTGTACTTCCCTTTTCTCAAACAAGAGAGGATTGGAAAATGGACTGGTGTGTGGAAAGATGCACAGTCAAAAAACACCATGTTTGCTGCTAACAAGCTGCTACTGTCAAGTAAGGGCATGTTTCCATATAGCTTTTTTTTTCTGACAGAAAAGCGCTAGCAGGGTGCTGGGGAGCGCTTCATCTCAGCACTTCATCAAAAAAGCGCTCCCACACTGCATGTCGATTTTGTTTTTATGACATCGATATTTTGAAACATGTCAACACACTAACCACCATGTGATTGGTTGCCTGAAAAGGAGCGGCAGTGACGATACCAGCACCTTTCTGAAAAGTTCAGAGATTTTTAACTCAAAGTGCTCAGATCAGCTGCACAAAAATGACAGTTGCTGGATGCAGCGCTTTTTCTCTAGGCGGCCACATGCGGCGGCATACGCCCCTCTCCTCAAAGTGAAAAAAGACGCTGGTATTCAGAAAAAAAAGCTCTGTGGACACGTACCCTAAGACAGTACAGTACCCTCAGGTACAGTCTAAAGAGAATTTAATTGGATGAACACATGACTAGTACTGGTATGAGTCATCAAATAACTATGGTGCAACATTTAACAGTACACAAGACTACATAATGTGCAAAATACACAGAACAGTATATGCAGAACAATAAATAAACAGGAAAATAAATACATAGAACAATGTTCTGCAGGAAAGCTATTATAACCAGAAGGTTTGCTAATATTACCCCTATCCTATCCACATTACATTGGCAGTAGTATTTTAGACTGATTATAAAATACATCTAATGACCTATAAAGCTGTGAATGGTCTCGCACCACAGTACTGGAGTGAAACGTTCTTGTATGATCTGCCTGCTTCATTCAAAAGGTGCAGGCTGTTTATCAGTACCTAGAATAATGAAGAATACAGCAGGGGCAGCAGTTTTTTTCTTTTCTTGCACAAACAAAGCTCCCCTGCTATGGAATAGATTTCGGTTAGTATTTAGGACTCCGACACAGTTTCAATTTTTACGTCTAGGTTGAAAGCCTATTTGTTTAGTCAGACTATTTTAAATAGCCTTTTCTCAGGTAAAGGTGCAGATCAGGGGGCTCATGGGCATAGAAAGTTTTGGTAAAATGGGATCTTTTGAGACTCACTTGCCACTTTCATGCAAATACGCAGGTTTGTTGAAGGTGGAGTAGTGATGCATTATGTCCCAGGGTGCTCTCATGCCTGTGCTACTTTCTGGCTATTATTTGTCCTGTCACAGCTAGACCTACTTTCCTCCTACAAACAGACTTCCATATATGGACTTGAACGTTCATCCATATTTCCATATGCAAACTCAAAGACGTCTTCTCTGGTATGCAGTAGAGGTTACATGACTACTAATTTTTACTAACCATCCAGGAATTAATAAAACCAACTATTTCAGGATGTTTTCAGGATTTTTATTCTGTTTCATTTGTGCAGCAAATAATGCGTCAAATCGCACTTCAGTGAACAGCCATATACATGCGACAAACAAATGTGCTTTTTAAGCTATGCTGTTAATGATGAAAGTAAATAAATTGGTGTAACAAACTGGTATATTGTATTACATCTCTGTAAAGTTGTACCAATTCTTAAAATGCACTCGTGGATGAGCTGGCAGCTCAGATGAAATTGCAGATTCTGAGACTGAGAGCGTATAGCACAGAAGCTCCTTATAACCAAATGATGGATGGAGGATGTTATTCCACCATGTTTAACTGTCACATATGTAGCATTCCTCTAGTACTTCTAGTATGCAGTCTGCGGAAAGATTTTATTGTTCACTTTTGCTTCCATTTTTGGATTTTGGCACTGTTATACTTTGCAGGACACCTGCTCTATCTCCAGTATACTGATCATCGGTTTCACTCAGAGTTGAACAGAAGGAAGCTGATAGCCCATAAAATGAACAGAATCCTACTGTAACATTTCGACACCCTGCTAGGATCTGAGATGCAGATCAGATAACAATGGTAAGGTTGAGTGACAACAGCAGACTGACCTCCAAAAGTCTAGCATGATAAAAACGCTAAACTATTTGAAAAGAGGGTGACTAAACCAGGGATACCTTGAAGTGTAGGACATGAGGGAGGTGCCTCTCCTCCTAGAGGTCTGAAAGTTACTGTCACTAACTGCCCACAGTTCATATGAGAAGTGAGAGAGTGGCTAGTTTTATTATCCTCTTGCCTCCGTTTCCTTCCCTTTCAGCTTTGAAATTCTGATATTTTTGTATAACCTAGTGTTCCTATCGCTCTCACCTGGTCTAATTGGATTCCAGCTCCATGAAAGTGTGAGGAAGGAGATGTGTCACGGTGTGCATTTGCCTTGCAACTGTTTTTATATCTATTTCTGTAAGGACACAAGACACACTACTGTGCTACTAGATAATGATGTGACCCCTTGGAGCTATCACACAGACATTCAGCATTTGAAGTCCTTTTCAGTAGTTGTGTCACACGCGGTGAAGTATGATCACTCTGCGATGCAATGCTCTAACTGGGACTCCTTGTTTGGAACGTCCACACTGGACTGTCTCCACACTGAAGGTGATCATGGCTTCTATAAAATTCTCTCTGTGCTTTCGCCTGCATCTGGTCTTTATCTCCATAATCCGTATCCACATGACATACATACGCATTTATTCCACAGTGGTTGCCCTTGCCAAATGGGATTGCCTCATGCCAAGCTGCAGTGGAAACTATTTTATCAGCTATTCCGATTGTTCATGGGCCCTTGCTTCGTTTGCATTGGAGGTGCAGACCTTTTTGCAGCTCCTGGGCTACGTGCCTGAGCTGAATGGAGGGTTACTGAAAGGAGCTGAGAAAGGCAGGCTTTCTTAGAGAGAGACAGTAGTACAGATGAGCCATTTCGGAAGAGTGTCATCTCTTATATTAATTGTTCTTCATGACGACAGCACAGCTGCGTGGCTCTTTAAACTAGTGCATTTTGTATGTATGAGTTGAGAACGTTACTCTTTAGTAACTCAAAAGGATGCCTCAGTTTTAGAATAGAGTAAATGTTTCATCAAGCACTCAATCTGTATATAACGTTTACACATACAGTAAATGCATAAAACAGTGTATTCTGTATATACACAAAGCATCACTAT
>JAOTRR010000031.1:16590531-16603748 GCA_028570945.1 Gogo arcuatus
GAGTGTGAATGGTTGTTCGTCTCTGTGTTAGCCCTGTGATAGATTGGTGACCTGTTCAGGATGTACCCCGCCTCTTGCCTGAAGTCAGCTAGGATTGGCTCCAGCTTCCCTCGCGACCATGATGGATATGAGGCATAGATAATGGTTGGATAGTACGTATTTTTATACTAGAGGTTGCAGTTAATCATATAATTAACCATAAATGTGATATGAAAGCCAAAGAAAATAAAAAAAGTCTTTTCCCAGAGACGTCTTAAAATGTGAAGTTGACTGCGGAATTTTTCTGTATAAGTATTTTCAGACCAATAAAGTACTTTTAGCCTTTAATATCTGCCTCACTACTGTTTTTCCACATCCCTGACTAGTAGAGTTGCCCATAAGTAGTGGAATAGAATAATGGAGTAGTTCATTAGACTTTGCAACCACGACATCCATATGTGTTTGTTGAACATCCTATTCCAGATTTAGTTCCTCCTTTGCTGTTATACTCTTCTGAGAAGGCTTTGCACTAAATTTTGGAGCGTAGCTGTGGGGATTTGTGCTCATTCAACTACAAGAGCATTAGTGAGGTCAGGCAGTGATGTCAGTTGAGGAGGTCTGTGGTGCAGTCAGCCTTCCAGTTCATCTCAAAGGTGTTCAGTGGGGTTGATGTCAGGGCTCTGTGTCAAACATTCAAGTTCTTCCATTACAAACTTCTCAAACCATGTCTTCATGGAGCTCGTTTTGTGCACAGGGGCATTGTCATGCTGGAACATGTCTGTGTCTCTTAGTTCCAGTGAAGGGAAATTGTAATGCTATAGCATACAAAGACTTTCTATACAATTGTGAGCTTCCGGCTTTGTGGCAACAGTTTGAGGAAGAACCACATATGGGTGTGAAGGTCAGGTGTCCATTGTGTCCATTTGGCCATATAATGTACAGTATAGTCTTGTTTTTTTTCACTCTGAAAAACCATGGTTTTATGACATAGGTTGCCTTTACCATGATGTCTTATCATCCAAAAGCAATGACTCAAAGCAATGATTAATTAAAGAGTATATCAATAGCGGCCACATTTGCTTGGCATGCAGAAAGTGCAAAGACGTGGGGAGACTTCACACAGTGCCCAAGTGTAGCTTGATAACAGCTAATTGACTCCCTGGGTTCCTTAGATGTGTCTGTGCAGCCTGTTTGATCGCAGTGCAATGATGCTACTGTGTCCAAACAGTTAGCTATTAGCTTTGATAAGGGATATCACACAGGTACATCAACCGAACAAACCCACCACAGTGATTCTTATGAGTAAAAAGAGGTTTTTTTAAAAAATTTAATTTAATTAATTAATTTTTTTAGCACTGCCTTGCTTGCTGTACACTCCTGCATCATTGATAAACCTTTTGTTTGTTTTTCTGGCAGCATGTGCACATATTAAATTAGCTGAATTCTGAAAATATCAGAAACAATGGAAATGTCTATAAACATTTTCCCGCTGTTGTTGTAATTCATTTAAATCAGATTCCTATAAAATTGCATCGTTTATAATGTGTTGATTACTCAGTCATTGCAGTGGGGTCAAAACTGACAAAGATCTGCTTTCCAATAATGATTTTCTCCTTCCTTTTGTTACATTCAAACCACATTGAACACATTTATTGTGAATGGCTAGCAGAGGCTGGGTAGAGCTACTGAAACCCACACAGGGCCACAGGGATACTGACTTATTGTTTTGAGAGATCTAATGCTTTGGGAACCTGTCAAATTCACGTCATGTTCTTTCAGGGCTTACTCCTGGATTGCTGCAATATATCATACCATTCTCCTCTCCCAGCTCATTCAATTTAACAAAGATCAAGACCTGAGTACATCTTTTCTTGTTGACACAAGCAACAAGTAAGAAGAAAATCATCTGTAATCAAAACGCTCTTAATTTGCTATTCAAAATATATCTAATTATTATGTAAAAAAAAAGTAGACCATGATTACTAGCTCTTACACATTAATGAATAATTCATATAATTAATGTTAACTACTCATTAAATCAAATTATATAATGTCTTATTTCATGAGTTCATATGTGCCTGTTTTATGATACTGCTTCTGGCCTTTAAAACATTTTTATATAAATAAGGTGTGTCTACTGAGCTGGTCCTAGTTGCTGGTTTTGTTCATGATAGGGAAATGGGAGTTTATGGCTTGCGTCATTATGAACATGTACTACTTATACAGTACTGTGTATAAATATACAGTAACTAATTACATTTTTAATACAAATTTTTGTCTTAGATATTTATTTTATGACTTCTGCATTGTTGAGTCAGTAAAAATAACAATTTCCAAACATTACTTTTCAAACAAAACATTTTTTAAATGACAAAGAGAAATGTTTGTATGTCAGTAAAGAAAGTGAATGTATTAGTGGCATCGCATAAAAGACAACTTTTCAAGACAAAAAACATCATGAAGGCTGTTGGGGGAAAAATAGATGCAAGTGCAACAGTCAAAGTCTCCAGAAGAATTGTGGCAGCTTCTCCAAGATACTAAAAAAACAACAACAAAAAAAACCCAGCCAATTTCCTTATAAAACTATAAATGTATAGTCTACTAATGTTTTTTTTTTTTTTAAAAAAGCAAAGGGTTATCACACCAAATAATGACTTTACTAAGTTTATTACATTTTACTGCTCTTTATAGTACATTTTCATTAAGAAAACACAATTTCATTACTTTTTGAAGCCATCTTTGCTTTACTGCATTTCTCTAAGACTTTTGCACAATACTGTACATTCGGTTAATCCCTTGCTACACCATTTCTTGACTGTATTCATATAAAATCAAACAACATTCAAACACATCAATGAAATAAATAAAATACTTGAGTGCAGAGTGGGCTACAAGTATCGAATGCATCAGTTGTGCTCGTGTTCATTCAGTGAAAAGCTATAAATACATAGTTAAAGAATTTTAGAAATGTATTGACCCCATTTTGACCTATAAGTTACCATGACCCTGATGTGTTACATCTTGATCATATCCATCCATCCATCCATCCATCTTCTACCGCTGATGAGTCTGGTCTGGGTCATGGAGGCAGCAGTTCCAGCAGAGATGCCCAGGCCTCCCTCTCCCCATCCACCAGCTCTTCCAGGGGGACACAGAGGCATTCCCAAGCTAGCCGAGTGATATAATCTCTCCAGTGTGTCCTGGGTCTGCCCTGGGGTCTCCTCCCAGTTGGGCATGCCCAGAACACCTCACCTAGGAGGCGTCCAGGAGGCATTCTACACAGACACACGAACCACGTCAGCTGGCTCCTTTCAATGCGGAGGAGCAGCGGCTCTACTCTGAGCCCCTCCTGAATGTCCGAGCTTGTCATCCTGTGTCTAAGGGTGAGCCCAGACACCCTTTGGAGAAAGCTCATTTCTGCCGCTTGTATCCACAATCTTGTGCTTTAGGTCACTACTCACAGCTCGTGGCCATAGGTGAGGGTAGGAACATAGACTGACCAGTAAATTGATAACTTCGCCTTTTGACTCAGCTCTCTCTTTACCAAGACAGAAGGGTACAACATCCGCATCACTGCAGAAGCTGCACCGATCCATCTGTCAATCTCCCACTCCATTCTTCCCTCACTCATGAACAAGACCCCGAGATACTTCAACTCCTCCACTTGAGGCAAGGACTCATCCCCAAACTGGAGCAGGCAATCTACCCTTTTCCAGCTAAGAACCATGGCCTCAGACTTGGAGGTGCTGATTCTCATCCCAGCCGCTTCACACTTGGCTGCAAACCACCCCAGTGCAAGCTGGAGGTCACAGCTCGATGAAGCCAACAGGACCACATCATCTGCAAAAGGCAATGATGCGATCCTGAGAACCTCGAAATGGATACCCTCCACCCCTTGGCTACACCTAGAAATTCTGAAATACTAATGATTTTTCAGTTGTATAAAATACTTGAAAGTTCAGAAAGGCCAGGGAAGTATTTGAAATATTTTAGTTGATTAATAAAAAAAAAAAAATCAAACTTGACAGACAAGGTATATTTTATCCTAGGAGGATTGTTGAGAACTTCGAAGTGAGCACATTTTAATAGTAGTATTAGTATGATGGCTGTAATCTTTTAAACTCAATTTGTGGTACATTTGTAGTGTTCATTCATTCATTCGTATGTTCCTCCATCCATCCATCCATCCTTCCATCCATCTTCAGTAACTGTGATATCCTAGTCAGAGTGTGGTGGATTGAATTGTCACATTGTTTCTGCAATCCTAGTGACTACATACTGCTTTCTATAGTGTGCTGTAATGACAATTCTCATTTTTCATGCAGTTGGACAGATAATTATATCAGACTAGTAATAATCTTATAGTGAGTAAATCTAGACTCGCTGTTCATATGGAAGAAAACGCTCAAGACAATGAGACCTGCTTAGCCTCAATTACTGTTACTTTAATATGGAGATTTCTTGTTAACATTTCAGTATATTATCGCTAAAAGAACTGCCTGTATCAGAGCCCCAGGGTCTCGTCATCTTATATACAGTGTTCGCTGTCTATATGCACACCTGCTAGACTCATTAAGCCCATGAGATGAAACTGTTCCAAGTCCCAACAATTTGACGATTTAATGGTGATCTATAAAAACGTGTGAGAGGGGCTCACAGGCAGCGGTTCTATGGCATGGCTGAACATTATATTGCAGTGGAACTCCAGACTGCTGGCTCACGTCTGAGAGGCCCAACTGTGTGTGTGTCTGGGTTTGTTGACACAGAATTTGCTTTCTGCTTTATCCCGCCTTTTTTTAAAAATCCATCCTTAATTTTCTGTCTTTTGTCTTTTTGAGTAAATTAAAAACAAAAACATAAACCACGATGGGGAAAGTTGTGAGTAGAAAATAATAAAATAGAGGTATGGGATGGAAATTGAAACTTTGCTGAAGTTCTGCAGAAACATCGTTACATAAAGCTGTTGATTGTATTTAACTTCAATCATTTGTGAAATAGTAAAAACTACAGTAGATTTTGATTGTATGACAAGGAAATACTAATGAATCACGATACCACTTAAAACCGTGCCCTACAACTGAAAATATGTTACATTGAGTCTTAAAGAGAAAAGCAAAAATGTGTCTTTTCGGCAGACCTTTCTGATTTCATTTCCATCGGCACATATTTGTGGTTAATTGTGATCTCTTTCCCAGGGTTGGTGGCCAAAAACAATTGCTTGTAATCTTGTGATGAGTTGGGAAACAGACGTATGAACACCCACATGACTTTGTTTGCCTTCAAAGCCCAAACTTTGGAGACGTGTTTCTTTGTCTCGCCCACAGAACAAAATGTGTGTTTGATTTGCAAGCTTTACTTGTGGCTATCAAGATCACTGCTTAAAGGCCATGTAATAATTATTATCCTGGCTCCGCCATCATCTGTGATGCTTACCGGAAAAAAACAGCCCTGAGCATAAATAAATGAATAAATAAATGAAATTAACACAAAGTTTAATGCGGAAATAAATGTGCTTTAATCTAATGCTTCTAGATTTTATACAACAGCCCTCTTTTTTTTCGTAGGCAGCTGTCACATTGATTTGTCTGTTGTCTGAGAGGAAAGATGAGACGCTGTCAAGCATTTATCAAAGGATCAATTTCCCTCTAAGTCACTGGTCCATAACTCAGGCGATAATAGCTGTGGGACAGTAGGTGTTGTACAGAACCTCTCTCCTGCCTGCCAGGCCCCGGAAGCTCGGGGACTCGTTAGAGTATCAGCAGGATTAATTAGCTGGATAGCTGCACAAGTGAATAATAGTTGGTAGTGGACAGACATCCTGGTGTTTATTGTTAATTGAACAGGCCATCGATCGTACAGAGGTGGGAGTTAGCAGTTGGCAGGCTCACTGATCGATTGATGCAAAGACTCATACTGAGTGTTGAGTGAGATCCTTTGCTTAAAGCTTTAGTTTGCACATTTTTTTTTTGCTTCTCTCCACTTTCTTTCAAACACATTCACATTCATTTTAAAAAAAGCACCAGAGGGGCTTAAAGGTTGGGATTCAGGAACAAACTTCAGAACATCTTCACAGTGCATTTAATGATGACCAGAGGATAGAATGCGTTCTGGTGCTGCAACATCAAAGAACATAAAAAAAAGAATCCAAAGAAGAAATGGATACCCTAAAGTTCATAAAGCACTTCGCAAAAAACAGTTTACACCCAAGTCTCACCCTTTCTTCAGTGGATAATCTCACCTGGATATGGTAGACGTGTATCAAATGACTGCCGCTGTAATCATAGACTATGACGTTCATACTGCTCATCATTTCAGCGCGCACACATACTTTGATGCCAAACAGTATTAAGTGTGGAAGAGCAATGTTTTTATAATCCCATTATCTGGTGCCACTTTGAGACATGAATCCGAATACTCAGTATGCACTAACGTCGGTTAAGGACCTATTACCCAACAGTTACTGTAGTACGTTCTATGGGCATGCAAACGAGGAGTAATTCAAGTCAATTTTAGTTTATATCACACATTTCATATGACACAGGGGCACAATTTGGACAAACTCCAACGCCATCTTACCTGCCCTTTGGCCTGGATGTTCACAGATGATGTATACCTACATATGTTTAAACTGTTCCTGATACTTACATATGTACATCACCAGAGACTTCCCTTGGAGGCTGCAACAACCAGCTTTACTTCGGTCTGCCATCTTCTCTCTATTTTTCCCGGGGAATTCTTCTTCTTCTTTGGTTACTTGGGCTCCAGCTGACGTATGGAATAATGTAATGTAGTACGTTTGCACACTACGGTAGATGTAGTAGACCATCCGGGTACCGTTTGACCACTATTAAATCCCTGCTGAGTATTCGGACACCCTACGGATTATGACGTACTACTTTTTTGCGTACTATATATACTATATATGATAAAGTAGTACGAGTATTCGGATTCAGCCTTTGAGACTGATTCCTCGAAAGGTTTCTTCCTCATGTCGTCTCAGGAAGTTGTTCCTTGCCGCTGTCGCCTCTGACCTGCTCATTAAGCAGCTAAATATAAATCTACAACCGGATTTTGGACTATACTCAGTATGGTTGAGTGTTTGTTTGTTTCTTCTTGGGCCCTGAAGATTTTTTTTTTGATTCCTTGGAAAAGCAATAAACTGAATTCTTCTGACTTTAATGTAAATATCATTTTGATCATAAATTAAGATCCAGTTCTAGTGCTAGAAGATTTTGAGTTGGTTATCATTAACGTAGTTGCCAAGGAGATTTGTATTACATGCGTCTACGCTTTTTGGGTCTCAACAGCCAGCCATTACACGCACACGCACGCACACACACACACACAAAAAGAAAGCAGCTAACATGGTTAAATGTTACGCCTGATTTAACTCTATTGAATGTTGCCAGAATATGGCAGGCTGCATTTACTGTATGACTGTTTTACTCCTCACGCAATGGAGCTCTTTTATGGAGTTTGGGTTGCCATTATTTTCTTAAGGTGCAGTTTGGCTTCTGATGTTGGAGCTTTCAAAACCCATTACTGCTGAGCCTCAAGCATATTCTGCCACGGTGCCACATGTAGACACGTGATAAGAAATCCTGTGTAGCGCTACAGATCCACATGGGGGCCTCTCAGTTAGAGAGACTTTCCTGGTGACCTATTGTAATGTGATACTGAACTTCTGTGAATTTCAGTACATTGGAGATAAAATTTTATTGAAGTCATGTTCTTTGTTGTAAGAGGTGTCAGTGTCTGAAAGGGGAAAAATGTTGTGAAAACAGTTTGTACATTTGGAAACTAAAACAAATTCCACTTTACATAGTCAAACATATTCTGTCCAGAAAAACAGCTTCCTTTTGGATGGGACAAATACGCCTCCTATACATGATTGTTCAGTTAGGTGGCCATGCCCATGGGAAAAGAAAAGCAGAAATGAGATCTGCTTTATATCTCCATAGTTACTCATAGACAGAAATGATAACAGATGAAAGGTAAAATAAGACTTTAGCTTAAGTCTCTTGTCTCTCAGCTTTTTCTCCTGAGCCAAAGACCACAGTCATCTCACATGTCTCTGCGTGAGTTTTAGTAAAGAGTTCTGAGACACTCAGACACACAGATTTCACTCAGATTTGTTAAGATAATGATTCTCATGCATATCTTTAGCTGATTGAAAAGCCAATATGAATATTTATTTAATTCAGTATGAATTCAAACATTTCTCATCCAGTATTCTCTGCTCAGTTTTAGTATTGAGCAGCATCATCATCATCATTATTATTATTATTATTGGGTGGCACAGTGCTGTAGTGGGTAGCATTGCCACCTCACTGCTCCAGGGTTCCTGGTTTGATCCTGAGCTCGAGGTACTGTCTGTGTGGAGTGTCGTATGTTCTCCCCATGTTTGCATGCCTGCTAGTTTCCTCTAACAAGCTATGCTAAATTGTCCCTAGGTGTGAATGAGTGTGTGAATAGACTGGCAATCCTTATGGGGTGATTTCGCCCAACTTGCACCCAGTGTTTCTGGGATTGACTCAGGATCCACCACGCCCTTAGCATTATAAAGTGGTAAGTAAAGATGAATTATTATTATTATTATTATTATTATTATTATTATTATTATTATAATAATAATAAAAGTTGTGGTAGTAGTAGTAGTCATAGCAGTAGTAGTTTTAGTATTAGTATTAGTATTTCCAGACCATGCTGTCAACACTATATTTTATAGTTTTGTAGCCTACGTTTGCTATATGTTAACACCTAAATCTTGTTCCTACAGATAGTTATTTTAATTAAATTTAGGGAAAATGTCTGTGACAAAGTTACTGTATATAAAAACACAAGTAAGAGTCATCATTAAGGCTCTTGTGCTCTTCAGAATCAACTAGAGACTAATAAAATATTACTGTGGCCTATGCTGATCCAATGGTAAAACACTTTCTAAATACACACATCCCACAGATGCTGCATAACAAATGGCAATAGTTATGAACACATTCAGGACTCCAGTTCCAGCTGTGGAACAGTCATGCTTCTCACAACGTTTGCGTGTCGTGCTATATACCAGCTCACATGCCTTCTACGTCTCTGGGTTTCGGTTGACATGTTGTCATTGACGGTTTGGAAAATCTGCCATTAAAAGCTTGAATTACACTGAAGTCTTCTTGACAATAAAATAAATAAATTATTTATAACCAATCAATAAATACATTTTTCTCATAAATTTTCTTCTTGGTTACAAGCAGACAACAAACAAATGGTATAAACATAAAACATAAAAATACTTCCACATTGTGAATAAAACTGTACAATATAAACAGCTCAGAAATCTTTTGCTCTTTCATCATGATTATTTAACAAGATTGCTTAATATATTAGTTCACATTTATAAGATTTTGAATGGAAATATTAAGACACTTTAATATTTACTGGGGAACTGGGGAACAATTTAGCCCTTTTATGATAAAAAACAAAGAAACAAAGTAAACACAAAGCATCTTGTGAATAAAAGACTTCATTATTGTTCTTTTTTTTTTAAATTCATAGGGACACATAAAAATCTTAAAAAGACTAAACAAACATTACTTGCATTGATAAACAGAGACAGGTTATAGTTTAGAAAACTCTTTATGTGGTTAGGGAACAGACTTTCTGACAGAACTGAAGTTCTTTGGAGGTGGATGCTTTATTACTCTTGTGACAGATCAAACCAAAGGACACATAAATAGTCCAGCTGTTTATCCACACCCCGAAGCTCATAAGCAACGGGTGCAATATGACAGCACTGCAACAAGTGAGTGAAATTGAGAGTGACAGTAAACTGGACTCTTGGTTCGAGCCTCAAATATTCACCAGTCATGTGTGCTTCTTCCACGCCTTTCCCCATTTCATCACGTCGGCCTCTGACTTCAGAAAGATGGGAACATTTTTCTCCCTGTGACGGAAAAGACACAAAGAGTGGATTGTGTGGGTCATTAAGTTAACTAGTCTATTTTGCCTTGAATAGTCTCTGTTTCGAGTTAAGGTGAGGTAATGTTTATGTACCATTATACCGCACCACTTTCCCACTTTCCCGAACCAAAATGAGCACAATAGACATATTCACCCACTACTTCACAGAGTGAAAAAAAGGACTGTGTAAAGCAAAAGAATAAAAAAAAAAACTGAACAGAAACAAATCCTATATTTCTGGGTTCTAATGGGGCTAATTATATTGCTGATATGGTAATGTGGAGCTGCTCCCCCCATCTGCTGCATAGGAACAAAGAGGCAGTTGTGCAACGCTGGCTAAAATCAGATGTTAAAGATATTTCAGGACCTTGTTGAGTCTGGACAGCGGGGCTGGAGCACCTAGAGGGGAAATGACTTCCATGCCTAACCTATTCCAGCCAGTCTGAGTGATACTGAGGGTAGTGGAGGGAGGAGGGCGGACGGGAGGAAGGGGGCTTATTTGGCAACAGCTTTACCCCTTTTTATACAATCTGGGTAAAGTGTGAAATAAAACTTTCAAGACAACAACTTCTGAGCTTTTTCCAAGCATCACAAAATTCTCAGGTTTGGTTCACTGGATATTATTTTACCCAGAATGAGGAAGCAAAAGAGACCCTCGGACAAAAGCACTGAATGCATCATGGAACCAAAGTCAAACAGTATGCGCCGAGTTCCCGTTTCTCTTTTCCTCTTTTTTTTTCCCCCCTGAGATGATTTGCACTTGGCACAACGTCATCCCAAATCCAGGGAATGCCAGATGGATTTTCCACAGTGCTCCCTTGATGGGGTGTGTGCTAAACACTGCTTGCCAGAGACAAATCAACTATGAGTTGCTGTACCACAAAGGGCACTACTGTTTCATAAAAGAGCACAGCTCTGTAAACCGAGTCATGGAGACACACTTAGGCAGAGTTAGTGTTTAAACTGTGCATTTACATACTGTAGACTTTTACTAGACGCTTACCACAAAAATATTCAGCCTGAAAGAAACAGGGATGAAAGGTATTAAAGATCAAACTGTGTTATATATCCGAGTGCCAGCTAAGGTTTGAATCTGACTTAGTCAGTAGATCCTAAATTTCCGAGAGAAAATTTTCTAGAATGAAAAACAAACATCTTACAAAAAAAGTCTCAGTTTTCCTGTAACCATCCACACACGTTACATATCCTTCCGAAATCTGTTCGTTTTTTTTAGTGGCACATGAAGATATTGTGAACAATTGTTTAGTTGTGTATGTGTGTGTTTTTGTATTTGTAATGAAATATACAGTTACTTGATATTGCCTAGTTACAGAGTTAACCATTAAAGATTTTTTTTCATAATAAAAACATACACAACAATTAAACGTCTGTGTTAAGAGTGGAAAAGAAATTCCAAAAATGAACATATTAAAATACAAATTTGAATCATTACTTAATAACTTAATGATTTTAAAGTAGAAAATATGGACAATCTAGTTTTTTTTAAGTACCTGGATTGAATAAGCACTAATAATCCCAATTTAAATGTATTTTAGCTATTGTGGAAGATTTCCCCTTTATTTCAGTTACAATACAGACCTGCCAAGATGCAAGAACAGAGTGAAATGCTCTGTTTTCCTACACTGTACAAATTGGAGGACATTAGGAAATCATTAGTGGTTATTATGGGTTGTAATTTGCTGGATAAATTAGATGGAGAATGGGTGAATTTAAAAAAAAACAAAAAAACAAAAACAAAAACTTTTTTCCCCCCCACATCCTCTCCAGAGCTAGAAATGGTAAATACAAGCCAGTATGAACAATACTCAATTTAACCCTTTTTTTTTTTTTACTTATCACAAATTTAAAACATATTAAGTTGTTGATGAATTAACTGCTGCTTAGTAGTTGTAATTACAGTGCGATTTTTGTAGATACCTGGGATAATGTGTGTTGTTTAGCCTTTTCATTTGCTCGATGATGTTAAGAGAAAAGTTTGTAATGATGTTTTTTGGCTGCAACTTGTAGCCACACATGACAGAAATGTAGAAATCTACACTAATGCACCATTTTTATTTATCAAATAAAATGTAAAAAGTTGGCGTACCAGTGAACCCAAGACATTTGATGTGAGTTTTACAGATTTTCCTTCATTATGACTGAACAAAAATACAAAATGGTCAAAACGATTATTTCTGAATGTGATATAAAGATGGACTTTTACTCCACTTGCCTTTATGGATTTTTCAGGTCTCCTGCTGTTTGTTTTAGATTTTCACAAATCTCCCTAGCAATTTCCCCCCCTGTTATTTTTATTCCACTCTTTGGTTGCATCTTTGTGGATAAGTTTTTTCCGCTTCTGAATTGTGTTTTTTACTGTTGGTATTCTTAAACACTGATATCTTTTTATACCCTGCTTTGTGAGAGGCCAACATTTTTCCAATCCTATTGACTTAGCCTGACTGCTCACAGCAAACTGCTTGAGAGTTGCAGTCTGTTCTACTTTTCATGCCATGAATAAGACTTCAATAAAACTAGAACATGACAAACAGTGAGGAAAACATATTTTTGCCATGACCATGACGATGACTTGATGCATGTTTAGTGTTAGTGTTCATTGAATTGATTAAAATTGACAATTATCTGCTTAATAACTCTCTACATTATTGATTCAAATTTTTAAAAAAATTCTGCTTCCAGAAAAGTTTGTTTGGGGCTCTCGAGAGGAGCAACAGAAACACTGATCGTTGGGAGATTGTGAGACTGAATCCCAACGATGCCATAGCCATCCATGGTTGGGATCCAAGGGAGCAAGATTGTCCATGCTCTCTGGATTGGGGGGACGGCATACTCTTTCTTCCCACACAGCACCACTAGCCGATTGCAGGCATCTATGAGAGCATGTATTTGGAAAAGGGTGGATTGCACTTTCCTCTGAGTGTGTTACACTGCCCTGTGATGCAACTTGAACAGCATTATCAAAAGCTGCATTTGGCTGGCTTCATATGTCTCAGAGGGAGCACTTGTTAGGCTTCACCCTCCCCAGTTGATAGCTATCATACAATAAGAGAGAGCTGGCTGGTGGGTGGGACCTGGCAGGTGAACAAATTGGGGAGAAAAATGTATTTGTATTTTATTTGTACAGTTCTCCATGCCACCTTTCGAATCGATGCCTATATACCATATATGGTTAATTGTGGGCGTGTTTGTATTTAACTTAGTGGTAACATGCGTGCGTGCGCGCGCGCACACACACACACACACACACACACACACACACACACACA